>JAOXYD010238630.1:0-17312 GCA_028565735.1 Pinacopodium congolense | reverse complement strand
TGTTATTAGATTCCGCTGCGCAGTTGCATGTGAAATGAATATGCATGTTTAACAACTTGGTAAACGCTTCCGCAATTAGTTATTAAAATTAATAAAGATCGTGTGAGCGCGAGAATTGAGTGAGTAGCGCCTTGGTATTCCTTCCAGGAGGTATTAAGGCGTTACACGTTTGGATTTAAATTCAATAAGCAACTCCTAACCATTCCTCTCACTTTAAAACCAATTTACACAGGTTACTGTTGTGTACCACCATTATGCCACTGGAAATAAATTACTAGGGAGCTCAATCTATAAGGGCATCATTTAGTAGGCCATTTTTAGGTGGCATTATGCATTTGTGAAACTCTTCAAAACTTTACCAAAACACATCCATACACTTTCAAACATTAAAACCACGACCTAATAAATTTTGAAAAGTTTTTCAATGTGATTTTTATGATAAAGACTTCTCATTTCAAATTAAAAACTTAAAATGTCTTAATCCATGCAATTCTTAGCACATTTTGAAACTTTTCAAATTAAATTCAATAAACAAGTCCTAACCATTCCTCTTACTTTAAACCAATTTACACATGTTTAAAACACCTCTAAAGTAATTTTAAGCACCCAAAATTTTCAATTAATCTTAAAAACAAAATTTGTCTTGGATTGTGAAATTTTATTTTCTTTTGAGGAACTTATACAATATGAATACAATTTTGAGCCCGCGAAGTTATTGAACCTTTAAATAAAAATTAAAACCAAACTTAAGCAATCTAAATTAAGTTCTTAAAGCTAAGAAATTGCTTAATCTTAATTTATACTTAATTTTGGTCTTTAACTATTAAGTTTCCTTTAAAAATCTTGTTCAATTTCATAAATCTTTTAAAACTTTCAAATTAAAAACTTAAAATGCCTTAATCCATGAATCAGGGGTTAAATTAACAGTGTTTTGGTTGTTATTTGTTGTTTATTTACCCCTATTTTGGTGCTTCAATGTTTAATTTAAGTTTAGAAATATTTCATTTGTAGGTTGATGTGAATAATTTAAGAAATGAGTAAAAAGGAAGCAAAAACATCACCATCTATGACAGTCGGACAAACCACTGTTGATGAACCCAAAAACCCACATTGAAGGATGAGAAAATAGGACCTCAACAACATCGTTGTGATTTGGTACAACTGCCATTTAACATTGGCAAAAACGAATTTCCCGTAGATCTTTAATATTTGTGGCCGACTGCTTCCTCCATTCTACTGCAGCTTCTTCCAATAAGCGTAAGGGACATCCTAGAGCTAGAAAGCAATTATTTTTTTGGATTAAACATGTTATTTTAGTTTTTTTTTCAAATTATGTTAGTTTTAGGTTGGTTTTCCTTAGTTTTAGATAGTTTTTCCCTTTCAATCTTTGAAATTTAAGTTTGGAGGCTGATTTTGTGGATTCCAGTAAGTTAATACACATGACAAAAGCTAGATTATATCTAAGAATATTTTTTAATTATAAACTTTTAATCTTTTGTATTATCATTATTATTGTTAATTAATCAAAGTTATGTATGTTTTAAGCTTAATCTTGTGATCTTTGATTAATATATGTGATTAATGTGATTTTTGGTTAAGGTTAGGTTTTTTAATGATTTAATTGATGTTTAAGTGAGCTAATCTTTGTTTATTGAATGCTTAATACTTATTTTAAATTGATCACCTAAGATAAAGTCATTAGATAGTTTAGGATTCGAGAAACCTACCAAGATTATTAGAAAAAATCAATAAATAACTTGATTTAAATTAGTGCATGAACAAATTTTGGTTAATCATATAGGTGCTAGTCCTGAAATCAGGAATTTTAAGACTAGACTTCTTGATCTATAGGCCTTTTACCTAAGTTTGATATATGACCAAATTATATCCTAGATTAGGCATCACAAACTCTAAATCAATTAAATCATCAACCATCTAAGCCTTGACTGAATAATTGAAATGAGGTAAAATAATCTTGAACTCTTTTTCAATTGATTGGAAGTTTTTAGGATTAATTTAATTTTATAATTCGTAATTCGATGTTCTCTAAATAATTGTAATTTGATTGACCTAGTACTTACATACACTTTCTTGGAGGATTGATACTCAAAGTCTTAAAAATACTCCATTATATTACTTATTGGCCGATGCACTTTTCAAAAAGTTAGTCTTGAATTAATTGTAAATTTGTGTGTCAACAAGTTTTTGTATAAGCCCTAATGACAACAAGTTTCTAGTGTCATTGTTAGGGAAGTAATTATAATATTAAGAATATATCAATGTCAATTACTCTAGAGTTTATTTTCTTATCGCTTGTTTATTTTCTTGTCACTTGTGTTATTTTTCTTATTTTCTGTGTTTATTTTATTTTTAGATTAGAATTTTCTATTTTTTCTTTGTGTTATTCTTGTCTTTGTTTTTATGGAGAGTTGTCTTTTAATGACTTCCTTTAGTCATCAATAAGATGGGATGGCAACAAGACCCTTGGCAAGATTACTAGTGGTATAAGCCTGAAGTTAAATTTCATTGGGGTGATAGTTAGACGAACCATTTCGATCAAATTGACCATACCTAAGCCCTTGATTCAGGCTTTGGTGATGTTCTTTAAGCTTAAATTGGAGTGTCATGTTCACCATTTTATGTGAAGGTGCACATCTTTTACGACACACCTCTAGTTGCTCAGCTATATCACAACTCACAATTAGCCTTAAACCCTACTTTTAACCTCTTTTGATTTTGTTCTTATTTCCATTTGGTAGAGATGTTAGAGGAGTAGTCGTTAAAGTTGAACAATTATTACATTTATGTCATGAATGCATATCACTTGTTTCCTAACTAATCTTTTTCATGAATGATTACTAACGTATCCCACCAATTAAGTCCGAGTTCATTAAAAAAACATTGAAAAATTGTCATTGAGGTTAAAAAAAGGTGTTTAATATTTTATTTAACTTGCATTTTCAATGGAAAGAAATTCTTAATATAAAATTCCTAGGATCCTACCTCTTTACTCGAATAATATTGATTCTAGTTATGCTAGTTCCTTTCCATCCTAGGGTATTTATGCATTCAACATGTGCTATAGCATGCAACAAAATGAACAATTATCTATCCTACCTAGAACATACATCCTAGATGTCATGAAAAATACAAATAATAATGTTTATGTTACCTCCCCACTCTTGGACATTACATTGTCCTCAATGTAGAAAATGGACAATGAAACAGACAAACAAGAACAAAAAAAGAAAACAAAGGGATACGGAAAACCTATGGAGATAGAGATGGTGAAGGACTTGGCGAGGGGACGTGGACTCCTTGCATAATGAAGAATTTTGATAACAGCTTCATTTGACAGCGTTATTAGCGCTATATCATTCTTTTATGCCTCGATTTATCACTCCATTTGGTGCCATTTATCCTTCACATCATTGAGAGTATCCTTAAAAGACTCATATTTATCTTGATGGGAGGCAGATGGAACTTTGCTCTCTAATTTCTTAAATGTAGTTCTCGTACTCGAGTCTAGAAGTTTCAACCTAGGATGTAAAAATGCAATCTCTAAGTGAAACAAATTCTTAGCATCTAAATAATCATGCTCTAATGTAGTTAGTCCATTTACTTCAATATGATAAAATTGAACAATTGCAGTAACAACGAAACTCATCTTTAAGAAATATTTTCTCTGTGAGAAAACACCAGCTAAGGTGTTAAATATGTAAAAAGTTGCACAAACCTCATGGTCAATGTCTATGCACAACAAAATAAAAATTTCTTTTGCAGAACACTTGTTACTCTCAGACTTGTAAAATAAAATAGTAAATATAAAGTTATGAAAGAGTAATTGTGTAAGGCTTCGTATAAGGGTGTTAGGGGTTTTGGGGGTTGAATAAAGCAAATCAAGTGAGTTGCTCTCAATATGAATTGCCATTAAAATCCATATACTTATAATAAATCTAAGCTTGGGGAAAAACAAATACTTAATACATAACATTATAGTCCAAATTATATGACTCCCCCTCACAATCTAAAGGTAAATTGATCGAAATTCTTTGGATCAAATTATAGAGTTATGAAAAATTGAAGTCCCAACTCCCTAATAGTAGCATAGTTACAACGAGTTAACCTTTCCTAACTAATGTATTGGTTCAATTTCTCAATCTTTTCTATTAATCCCCATAAACTCAATGAGGCAATATCAAAGTATTTTGGAGTAACTAGAGGTAGAGACTTAAGAAGAAGGAAGAGATTGAGTTTTAATAATGAGGAATCATTTAGCTTCATCTCATTAAAATAGTAGAAAGAGGGAACTAAACTCACTCACTATGATACTTAGTCCATTGCAACACTCCTACTCTTGATTTTGAAGATTGGAATTCTTCTAAACATTTTGCTTTAAGCTCTAAGATTAAGCAATAAGAGGGAAAAACATTTAGAAGATGATGTAAACTATGAAATATGAGTGAAAAACACATGATTTGTGAGAGAAAACATAAGAAAAAATGGGAGAAAGGGGAAATCTTGAAGAAATCTAAAGATTTGATGAAGTAAAAAACCCCTAAGAGACTGGGGAGGGGAGCATGTTTTAGTGATAAGAGTGGAGAAGAAAGATGAGAAATGAGCTGGGGAGTCGATTTTAATTAATTGAAGAAGGAAGAGGGGTCAAGATTGTGATAGGTCCTGATTGTGACACATAACCAATTTCTTAATTTTTTTAATTTTCTAACATAAACATTCAAATATATACAAGCTAAAAAGATTTATCAAAATTGTAAATAGGAACTAAACACTAAAAATAATCACCAAACTTGCATGGAATTAGAAGATAAGCACGTGAAAGAACATAGCAACAAAAATCACACCATAAAAGTGATTAAGAACAAACAACTCGACCACAATGCATTTCCCTTTTAGGTAAAGTTCTAATCCTTTTCCCTTCTTCCAAGCCATGAATCAACACCATCCTCCAATCAACCTTTAATCACACAATTCATCATCTAAGGATAAAGGTATTAAAGGGATGAACAAGAAAAGACAAATCAAAACCAAATAAATTAACAAGAAAAGACAATTAAGGTCAATAGCTTGGCCATCATCATTTTCATCAGGTATGTTCAAGAGAAAGTAAATAAATCACTTCCTTTTCTTGAGGGATTGTTTCACGAAAATATGACTTTGAAATTTTCACTCTTTTCATTCTTCATTGTCAAAGCTCCATGGTTAAGTACTTAAATGACTTTAAAGGGACCACTCCATCTTGGTTTAAACTTACATGGGAATAACCTAAGTCTTAAATTGAAGAGAAACATGACAGTTTTTCAATCTCTCTTTATACAACTGGGAGTTCTTATAAGCATTGTGCCTAAGCTCCTTTAACTTATAAAATTGTAACAACCTTTTCCGACTGGCCAACTTCCAATTGAAATTTAACATCTTAATTGCCCAATAAGCCCTATGTTCCAACTCTAAATGGAAGTGACAAGCCTTACCATTCATATGTGGGGTCTTGAAAGGAATTAAATATGCCCATAACATGTCATCCAACTTCCTTACAAAATCTTTCCTGCAACTACATAACACCTTCTCTAAAATTTTGTTTCGTTCTAGATTCACCACTTCTACTAGCCCACTTATTTAAGGATGGTAGGGTGTGGCTATCTTATAATAAATTCCATATCTCTTCAAATATGTCTCAAAGGGCTTACGAGAAAAATGACTTCCTTCATCACTTATGATGGTCCTAGGTACTCCAAACCTAATGAATATCTTCTTGACAAATTATTGCACTACCTTGCCATCATTGCTTGAAGTAGCTATTGCTTCAACCCAACTAGAGACATAATTAACATCTACTAAGATATAGGAGTTATATATGGATAATGAGAAGAGGCTCATGAAATTTAAACCTTAAACATCAAATACCTCAACCTCCATAATGTTAGAGAGCGAAATCTCATCCCTTTTTATAGTTTACACTCTTTGGCACCTATCACAACGCAACACAAATTTCCTCTCATCCCTAAAGAAGCTTAACTAATAGAATCCACATTCCAATATGTGATCTGTTATCTTGTTCACTTTATAGTGCCCTACATAAAGTGAGTTATGGAATTAGGTTAGTACTTAAAGCATTTGTTCTTTAGTAACATATTTTCAAATCAAACAATCAACATATATCTTATATAACACAGGTTCATCCCATATATAATAATTACATTAAAACAAAAAGCACTTTCTTTTTTGGCATGATAAATTAAAGGGAATAGTACCACTTGAGAGATAGTTTGGAATGTTGATAAACCATGGAAGAAAGGATTAGTTGCCATCATTAAAGTTTTGTCTAGGAAGTGATCTTTGATCTCCCCTTCTCCTTTCAGATCTCTTCCTTTAAGCCTTGATAAGTGATTTGTCACTACATTTTTGGCTTTTTTCTTGTCTTTAATTTCCATATCGAAATCTTAGAGCGAAAGTGCCTGTTGGATTAGCCTTAGCTTGGCATCATTCTTGGAAAATAGGTTGTACATTGATGAATGATCTGTAAACACAATAACCTTTGAGATTAAAAGATATGAATGAAATTTGTCACAAGTAAATACCACAACGAGCATTTCCTTCTCGGTAATAGTGCAATTCAATGGAGCCCATACTAAGGTTTTGCTTGCATAGTAAGTGACATGTACCTTCTTCTCCTTCCTCTATCCAAGCATGCATCCAATTACATAATCACTTGTATTACACGTGATATATAAAGGCAGTGGCTAATCTAGTGAAATTAATATAGGAATAAATATGAGTTCCTTCTTCAACCTATCAGAAGCATGTAAACAATTAGCATCAAACTTAAAAGGCACATATTTAATTAAGAAATTAGTCAAGGGTTTAGCAATGAGGAAAACATACTTGATGAACCATCGATAGAAGCCCGTGTGGCCTAGAAATGTTCGAATGCCCTTGCTCTTGAAAGAGGTGGGAGCTTTTAAATTACTTCAGTTTTGGCTCGATCCACTTCAATCTAAATTCAAAACCAAATGGGACTCTTTACATCTTTGAAGAACTATATCCAAGCTAAACAAACAATGGCAAAAAAATTCTTCAAAAACTAAAAAGTCCTCCATAAGTGGATCTATGATGCATTTGTCCATTTTTGCAAAGATGGCCATCATGCACCTTTGGAAAGTGAATGTTGCATTGGAAATACCAAAGGGTGTCCTACGATACACAAAAGTCCCATATGGGAAAGTGAAAGTTATCTTCTCTTAGTCATCTGGATAGATGGGACTTGATTATAACCTAAATACCTATTAAGGTTGCCAAAAAAAAAGAAGAAGCAAAAGCATGCCCCACTACTATCTCAGTCATTTAGTTTGTAAAACGCAAATGGAAATGATCTTTCTTAGAGGTCAAATTTAGCTTCCTATTTGTTTATAGACACTCTCTAACTAGTGATAGCCCTAGTAAAAATCTTTTCACCTTCCTTATTCTCCATCACCATCATAAATCCCTTCTTAAACACACATTGAACTAGACTCCCCCACTCACTATCCGAAATTAGATAAATGATCCTTGCATCCAAGTGTTTTACAACCTCTTGTATATTTAGGTTCAACCTTCTTCACCTTTCCCTCACTATCTTACACTTGTCTTGAAGTTGTATCCTTTGTATCACCATATTGGGAATAATCCCTTTAATATTTGAAATTTTCCATCCCATAGCTCTCATCCTCTTCTTGATGGTCTTTGCCACTCTCTCTTCTTGCTCCAAATCAAGTTAATTGGATATAATAATGGGTAGAGTGTGTACCTCACCTAGGAAAGTGTATTTAAAGTGGGGGAAAAAGGGTTTTAATTTTTTTCATGGGTGGCTTCACTATAGAAGTTAGTGTAGAACCTTCAGTTCTTTCCAAAATTTCTTGCTTAATCATCTCACCTAGCTCCTCTTGGTTCACACTCTCAACTCCAGACGTTTCTAAAATTTCCTCAACTTGCTTTTACACTTCTTTTATATATTCATCCATAATATCAATTTTTATGTAAGTATTACCTTCTACCAGCTTCTTCAAAGATTCAGTCATATTAAAATAAACCTTTTCACCCCAATGCTCAACACTAATTTCCCCTTCTACATATATGCTAATGAACTATTGGTATTCATAAAGGGCTTACCAAAAATCAAAGGGAAATTCCTATCCTCTTTAAAATTTAATACGACAAAATCAACCAAAAAATGAAAATTTCCACCTTTACCAGCATATACTCTACCACTCCAAAAGGCCTTTTTATGGATTGATCTACCTATTGCATGAATATAGAGGTTGGCTTAACATCTCCTAGCCCTAATTTCTTGAAAATGAATAAAGGCATTAAGTTAATATTGGATCCCAAATGATACAAATATTTAGAAATTTTCAAGTTACCAACATCACAAGGTATAGTGAAACTCTTAGATCTTATAACTTGAAAGGCATTTTTCTAGTGATGATTAAATTGTGACTTTTTTGTGAAAGCCACTATTTGGTCGTCTTCCTATGTTTGCTTATGAGTTAAGATATCCTTTAAGAACTTGGCGTACATCGGTATGACTTCTAGTGTTTCCAAAAATGACATGTTGATTTAGAGCTTCTTTAAATTCTTTAATAAATTGAAGAATTTGGCATCCACTTGATGTTGGTTGAGTTTTTATGGATATAGGATCCTTGTATTGTATGGTGTAAGGAGGATATAGGGCTTCTCCTCTTCTTTCTCTTCTTTTTCTTATTTCTTTTCTTTCTCTTTCTCCTTACCTTTCTCTTTCTCTTGGCACTCTCTCTTTGCATCTTTGTCTTTCTCACTTGGCCCTTCTAACATCTTTCCACTCCTAAGTGTGATGGCCTTTAATTATTCCCTTGGACTCCCCACTGATTTTCTATCTAGATATGATAATGGAATAAAAAATTTGGATCAAAGTATGGGAATTTCATTTAGAGCTTGTATTATGGAAAATTTAGCAACAGTTTGGTATTTAAGGGCTATCTAAAATTCAACCAACAAGGAGCTAGAAGAGCTGTCCAAAATGCATAACGGAAGAAGATATAAAGTTATCTAAAACAACATCCTTAGACGACATGATGATGGTTTTAAAAGGGGGAATAAAATGGCAGTAGCTCATCCTTAACTACGACAACATAATAGGAACACATTTGGTGAAGCGTTCCATGCATATAAAGATTTCAGCAACTCTTCCATTAAATGATAGCACATGTTCGTAAGGATTTTCCTTTAAGGCTATCTAAAATTGCAGCTTCTTAGTGTTTAAGAGAGGAAAAAAAATTTATTTTGGATTCCATCCATACGGTATCACCATCATGTGTTTTAAGAGGGCAAGCATATTATGGTAGGAAGCTTTAAAACGAAAACAACTGCCTCACTTCAAAGTCAAGAAACATCAGCGTTTTGAAGAGGAATGAAGAAAAGCAAGAAACGACAGCCTTGGAAGCATTTGAAGAGCAATAAGAAAATGACTTTTAACTTGAGAATCACAGCAACCTTTAGAGACCATTTTCACCAAGTTATAAAAGCTTGCTTACCACTTACAAAAGGGAGGGGGGCTAGCTAATTTAAATAAATAAAAGAGGGAGGAGGAGCTGTCCACTTACATTTTCGGTTGTAGAAACTTGATTAAAGAAAGCTTGGAGCTTGGTGTCATGGTGGAGAGCAACATGTCTTTAGCTTGGAAGCTTACTTTTAGCATAGTGAGGTTAGCTCTCCACAGCTTGGTTAAAGACATAACAAGCTCTCTTCGTCAACAATTTCAACTTCACTTTGTAGTTTCCCAGGTCATCAATGTGTCTTCATTAGTCATCTTCTTGTATTTTTATTTTGGTTTATGAGCTGTCTATTTTAGGTGTTTTTTTTACATAACTTTATTATTAGTTTTCATTTTATTTAAGTGCTTTTATTGTCTGAATGCTCTCATATTTAGTTTCTTAGATCAATTTTGTCTGAATGCTTTCTATCTTTTCATGTCTAAATGTTCTTGATTTTTTTTTTAAAAATGGCTTTGCCTTAAGTTAACCAAATGCTTCATTTTAGTTATAAGTTTAAAATGTTTTGTTATTAATTTTATCATTATCAAATCTTCATTTTAATGAAGTTTCATTTCATGTGTTTTCATTTATGGTTTATGTCTTTGATTAATATATGTTTGGTAGTTTAAATTCATGCATTTTCTTAAGTTTTAATTTATTTAATTTCAGTTTTTATTTAATTTCTAGTTGCTGGAATTTTTGTTTAGAGTTTTGAATTAAGTTTAGTTTAATTAGGTTTTAGTTAACTAAATAATAGTTTAATTAATATGTGTTTGTGTTAGTTTAAGAATTGATATCAAATTTTTACTTAGTGTGTTTAATTTTTCATCTTTTTTCTTTTAAGTAATTATTTTTTGTGATTATTTAATTTTTATTTTACTTAATTTAATTATGTCTAGCTAGTTTAGTCTTGGGTTAGAAATTAATGATGGAATTTTAAATGAATAATTGTGAGAATTGACTAGGAATTGAATTGGTTTTGTGATTTAAGATATGATTGAATTGGGATTCTATATAAATGTCATCAATTAGGAATTAATGCTTAAGATTAGCTAGCCTAGTTATGATTCTTAGTTCAACTGCTAGGATTGATCCATGTGATATGTAATTGCCCTTGATGATGTCCACAGGTGGCAATAGGCTAGTCGGATTTGTTAGGATACTTAGCCAACAAGTTTAGGATTCCAATTCCCTAAGTGACACGATCTAAGCTTGCGAGATTGTGGCTTAAGCTAGTCATTCCCTACTTTGTTAATCTTGTAACATTGTTAAACGTGGACAGCTTATTTTAGGTTGCCTCAAGGTTAGGGGTAGGTTTTCTATCATATAGGACATATCTAAATTTAGAGAAATTGTGTTTGAGAGCTTGTTTGAACCCATAGGCTCGTATCTTAGACCAGTCACAACTTATATGTTTTAAGGACCAATTATAAGTGTAGAATCCCGAATTTATCTTCGACCCAGTTTTTGTATTTATTATTCACTTTCTTGTTTGTTTGCTTTTGTTCTTTTAGTATATTTAGTGTTTATTTTTAATGTCTTCTCATTTAGGGCTTTTTTTTAACCTTTTTAGGCAACACTAGATTAGCATTAGCATACCCTAGCTCCCTATGAAATCGACCCTGAATTACCCTAACTACTTAGTTATATTAGTTACGTAAAATTTATTATTTGGGAGTTCATAAGGATGAATCAAATTTTTGTATTCCATAGGTTAGTGAAGTAAAATTTATTATTTCGTAGTTTATGAGGACTTATAAAAGTCTGTTATTCCATCATCATATCTACATAGAAAATTAATAAGAACACAAAATGAGAAATTAAACAGAAAAACAAGAATGAATTTCAATGAAACCTCGTATAAAAATATAATAAAATTCATTCCTATCACCCACACTTCTAGATGATAGAGCATTGGCATGTTGGACCAGTTGAACTTGTAAATTATAGATGGATAATGCATGATTCTTCACTATTTCATCAAAAGTTTCCTCTATCCTCTTTTTTCTTTCCTCCTAGCTTGCAAACATCCTCTTTTTTGCTATCTTTTTAACTCATAAACTTGTAAATCAAGACATCCATTAATTTGTCGATCTTGTTCTCTAAGGATCTAAGTCTATCTTCTTAGAAATATAATAGGCCTTATGGTCTATCATTTTTATTTACATTATTAATGTTACGAAAAAAATTTGGGTGATTTTTCCATCCCAGATTATAAGTGCTATAGAAAGGATTATTACCTCTTTGTTCTTGCCCTATGTAGTTGAATTTTTCTACTCCACTTGAATCCATCGTAAAACAATCTATCATACCATAGCTATCTTGCCCACATAACTCACATCTAAGTTATATAGTTTTCACAAAATAGGAAGATGTATCTTGTAAATTGCGTAGTTCTTAGCTAGGGATTAAATTTTTTCTGGCATGGCTTAGAGGGCTATTGTGAATCAATGGGAGTTACCCCTCTTTTCTTCTTGAATCTTTGCTTTCCCTTTTCATTCTACTATAGGCAATTATGTTCACCATTTCATTTCAGGGTTCAAAGGCTGCATTAATTGTACCTCTTATACTCTGGTTCAGTCTATTATAGGAAGCCTATAATAAGAACTCCATTAGTAAATTATGATGTGGATAGCTCCTTTGTAGCTCCTTGAATCTTTTCGAAGCCTCATACATTGACTCCCAATTAGCTTGTTAGGAGTTCATCATCTCTTTAATAACCCTTGTTGCTTTGGTTAATAGAAATTACTTGGCTAGAAAGCCTTATATGAGTTGCTCCCATTTGGTGATGTGATCCAAGTTGAGAAAGTTCAACTACCCCTTGGCTATATTTTTCAATGTGAAGGGAAGGTCATATTTATAGATATTCCATTGTACCAAAATATGTCACAAATTTATAAGAAGTTTGCTAGATAGGCAATGTACTAAGCCATAGAATTGAACACTTAAATGAAGCATGTTAAGTAAAGCTGGATTGATTTTGAAATTTTTGGCTTGAATGGAATGCCTTGTGATTCCTTTTTTATTGGCATTACAACCAGGCCTCAGGAAATTTGTAAGTGTCCTTTGATCTTCTCTTTGCTTACCTTCTTCCACCGTATTGCTTGGAATAGTATGTTGGCACGTAACTATTCTTAACTCTCTTTCTTACCTAGTGATTTTGAAAATTCCTCTTTAATAAGATTGTATAACCTGCATGCACTACTTGTGTTAATGCACTTGCAAATAAATAAGGAAAAGTATCAAAAACCTTTGAATCAAGATCACTCAAATAAAATAAGATGCTAAACTACTTATAGTGGGCAACGACGCCAAAAACTAGTTAATTTCTAACTCATTTTATGCTAATACAACAAATGCACAGACCATAACTTACATTATGATTGGATATCATTCCACAAGGATTGGATTTATCCATCACTAGATTCAAGTTAAAATATTTTTAAGGCACAAATTTAAGAATCAAAAATTGAAAATAAACTATGTAAGATAGCTTATCAAATTGAAGATTAATGTGTAGGAACTTTTGAAATCAAGGTAAAGAACAGTAATCACTCTTATCCCTATTTATTTCTCTATTGTTTTTATTGATTCAATTTATGTTTGGCTTAAGATTCCCTAATATTTTTGTCACCCTCTCTCAAGATGTAGCTAAGTTTCCCTAGCCAAATAACATAGGATTAACCATGTAATCTCTTAATCTACAAAGCCTTCCATGGAAATTCAACTAGATGTGAAGCAATCTTATAGGCAATCTATTAACCAATTGAAATCTATCTCTAATAAATAAATAAATATGATATCTATAGGTCTATTGAATGTTAATTTTGGTTGTACATTTAACACTGATTACTAAGCTCACTCTCTCGATTTATTGCAAATTCTAAGCACGATAGATAACATAAACATTTATTTTATTGAATCAATAAATGAAAGTTCATAAATAGTTTAAAGAGCAATTCCTATAATATGTTTAGCAACTTATGAAATAAATAAGTTCAGAAAATTATATTCTCCATATAAATGGACAAAACGAGAAAGATAATAAAAACAACGAAATAACTTGCTCTCTTCCCTTCACTTCTTAAACTAGAAAACTAATGATCTCTTTATTTCCTCCACTTGGTGATTCTTTTTTATTTCATCCACTTTAACTTTTGAAAACATGTTTCTTGGCTTATAAGGCAAGTTCTAGATGAATGCTTGGTTGCCCTAGGGTTCTGTGCCCTTAAATATGTCCCCACAAGTCACAAAAAAAAGAAAGAAAAGAAAGCACTTATATGTAGCTTAAGTGAGTGATGATCGTGAGTCTGAAGGGTCATGTTAATGAATTTTTTTCTTGTTTAATTTTTGAGTCATGATAGTGACTTGTCTCTAAAAGGGTCCTATCATGATCGTACTCCCTTAGTCACGATTGTGAGACTCCATCTTTTTGGTTCTTTTGTTTTTTCTTGAAAATTTCTCCCTCTTTCAAGTTCACCTACACACACAAGATCAAAATCATTACCAAAAATCAACACTTAAACACTTAGAATGCAAAAAACAAAATAATAACATTAAAAGGAATTAAATTGAATCCTAAACACATCATAAACATGAAAAATCACAAACTAACCAACTAAGAATTCACAAACTAAGGCACACCTATCATTTATTTGTTCTGTTATAATTTGTTTAGTATTTGGTGTTTGAAATTGTGCTTTAGACAAATTTTAACTTGAATCAAGTGGTGAATAAATGTCATCCTTATGGTACAATGTCCGTTTTACTACAAGTTTACAACCCATTCATTTGCAGTACTAATATGAACAAGTTAATAGTTTTTTAATAATTAACAAGTTTTATGAATAAATTTCAAATTTCTAAAGCTTTCGAATTGTTATGGCCTTAGTCACGATCATGATCTTCACCCTGAAACTCATCTTAGAATTTTTTTTCACGCAAAGATTAAACTTAGCAAACTTTAGTGTTTTTATGCCCTATGTCATACCTTTATAATTTGTTTAAAAGAGCCAATTGAAATAGTCTTTTTCATTGCTTTGGTCATGACCGTGACCCAAGCAGTGAAACATTTAATGACATTCTTTTTACTAATTTTCGTTTTTTTCTTCTTTGTGCAAATTTGAACATTTGTAGTATTTAGGATTTATTTTTCTTTTTTGTTTTATAGCATTGGAATTTTAATTTTTTAGTCCTTTTGATTTTGACTTGACCTACATATTTGCATTTGTGCTGCTAGGGATGGAATGATAAAGCTATAAATATAACATCTTTTGATCCTTTAAGTTGCGTGCTGTTCAATATTTTTTTACCTTTCTTTTTCTTTATTTTGTTATTATTGATTAAAATTAAGGAAAATTTAGAGAAGTTACAAGGAAGGTATATTATCTAGATTTTTCTTTATCTTCAAGTTTATTTTAGTCCTTAATTGTAAATTCATATCTTTGGAACTATTGATTCTATTGATTCTTATCTTGAAGAGATTTGAATTATTGTGATTCACTAAATTAAATTAGAACACAAGAAGAAAAAGACATGAATTTTTTTTTATTTTTATGTTCTACACTATGGATGATTACTTGGATAGTTGATCTTGATGAGAAGTCTTTAGGATCCACATATATAAACCTAACTTGTGAGATTTTAGACCAATGAACACTTATTATAATATGCTCTATTTTCCTTGAACGTGTGATAATCATATATGGTTGAATAAAAACACTTAGATTTAACCCTTGTATATAAGCCTTGTCTTTTGTTAAAGACTACACTATTTTTATCTATTAGGAGTAACCAATTTTAAGCCTTAGCCTTTTTCTAGGATACTAGCCTTACTACAAGCCACATTAATTCATCTTTTTTAGTTTGTTAACCCCTTTTTTTAACCTTTAATGATTGGATACTTCTAATTACATGAAAAAGAAGAAAATTTCGATTATGATTGATTATACAAAAATGATATCTTAAGAATGGTTTACGAAAAAAAGGACGTAATTATATTTTTCTCAAGAAAAATTTTCTCTTTTATCATTATCTATTATAAATTTTTTAGTGAAAAAAATAAAAAGGGATAAAAGAGCTGAAAAGATAAATAGAAGAAAATTTGTGAAAATTAAATATGAATAAGGAAGTGAGAAGAATATTGCACTAATGTAGTGAATTGCTTAAGGAGAGGATCGGTATTTGAAGGTTTCAAATTTATTTTAATTTATTTGTGCAAATTTCTTCAATTTTATTGTCCATAATTTTTTCTTTCCACAACTTACTTAAACCTCATCATACTATATTCAAAATCCCTTAAAAATTTTCCATTAAGTTTATTATTTGATGGTTGAGATATGATATGTTAACAAGCTTATGGTAGAAGTCGCTCTATATATTGATTTGAAAGCTTTATGAATTATGCCGTGAACACTTTTAGCATATAGAGTGAATCTTTTGTGAGGGTGTTGAATCCTTTCGTATTTTTTTATCTAGAAAACATTTTGGGTGATTATTCATTGGTGTTAGCTTATGAAGATTTATTATGTGATTTCTTACTTTTGAGGATGCTAAACCAAAGGAAGTTCCCATCATTAGTTTTAAGGATGACAAAATTTTTTTGTAACTAATTTTTTCATTTTGGTGTAACTAGAAGGATAGGTAAATGAAATTTAGGCAAAATAATGTATTTCAAGCCTAATGGAGTTGGTGTGTCAAGTGAAGAAAATTAGAGTTCAAGGTTAACCTGTTTTGAGCTTATCATGATCTACCAAATAATAAAATACCAAACTAGCCAAATTATGTAATAAATGTGAGCTAAGTTCGAGCCACAGAGATTTGGGATGTAACAACTATTTCAAATGTTGTAAGAAAAAGAAAAGAAAACACGTCAAAGATATGAAAGCAAAAAAAACCCAAATGTAATGAACATAAATAATAGATAATACAACACAAATTTAAACAAGACTAATGACAATAGTGAAGAATTGGGTTAGAGATATCTTTAGGATTTCATAATGATAATTGATCCTTTATTCTAGATAAGAGGTACTCTAGTCCCGGTCTTAGCTTATAGGCTCGAATAAGCTATCAAGCCCTTAGTTCCTCTAAATCAGACAAATCTAACAAGCTCTAGAAATGCCCTTATCCCCATCTATAACTGAGAAAAGCTCTTTAGATTTAATAGTGAAGATATTTCAGGTACTAAGGAATGACTAACTTAAGCTACCTACTCATAAGCTCGGAAGGTGTAACAAAAAGTTATGGGACCTTAGGTTAGTTGATTAAATATTCTAACAAATTTAACTAACCTATTGTTACTTTTGAGAATCGCTATGGACCATTACGTATAGGGATGTCAATCGAGTGGGTTAGGTCGGGTTCGGGTTGGGTCATTTTGGGTTAACACCAATTTGGGTTCAGGTCGGGTTCAGGTCAGGTCGAATTGGGTTCGGGTCATTTCGAGTTAACACCAATTCGAGTTCAGGTCGGGTTAATTTGGGTTCGTATCAATTTCAGATCGGGTCAATTTCAGGTCGGGTAGAGTTTGGGTTGGGTCAAATTCAGGTCGGGTCAACACGGGTTGACCCGTCGGGTTAAATGAAGTTTCATATATGTATGAATTAAAAAATTTGTTTGTCATTTCCCAAACTCTAAATTCTAAATAAGAATATGTTTAATTAATTTTTTTAAATAATTATTCGTAATACTTTTAATAATTAAAAAATAAGAATTATAATTTGTTTGCTAAAAATTTTAAAATTAGTC
>JAOXYD010238620.1:0-17312 GCA_028565735.1 Pinacopodium congolense | reverse complement strand
TAATGCTTAGGATTAGCTACCCTAGGTGTAATTCCTAGTTCAATTGCTAGGATTGAGCCATGTGATACGTAATTGTCGTTAGCAGTTTCCATAAATGGCAATAGGCTAGTTGGATTTGTTAAGATACTTAACATACTAGTCTAGGATTCCAATTCTCTAAGTTATATAGTCTGAGCTTTTGTGAGTATGTCTTAGGTTAGTTGTTCCTTAGTGTGTTAAAGCTGCTGCGTCGTTAAATCTAGAGAGCTTATTTTAGGTTACCTCATGGTTAAGGGTAGGTTTTGTATCGTATAGGACCTATCTAAAGTTGGAAGAACTTAGGGTTTGAGAGCTTCTTCAAACCTATAAGCTAGCATCTTACACCAATCACAACTTATCTATTTCGAGGATCAATTATAAGTCTAGAATTCCTGATTTATCTTCCACCTGACTTTTCATATTTGTTATTTATTTCTTGTTTGTTTGATTCTGTCTCATTAATTGTGTTTAGTATTTAGTTTTAATGTCGTTCAATTCTAGGAGTTTTTTTTATTCTCTTTCCTTTTTGTGCAATATTAGAAATAACTTTAGCACACCCTAGTTCCCTGTGGGATCGACCCTGACTTGTCCTAGCTACTTAGTTAGGTTAGTTAGGTATTTTATTTTTTGGTAGTCCACGACAGACTCAACAATTGGTGTTCATTTTTTTAATTTAGGGCTAACTATGGTAATTCAAGACTTTTTACCATGTTATTTTCAAATTCATGATTGGTGTTTCATTAAGGATCAATGGTTCAAATATATAATTCTTTCAAATTCTTTAAGAACCATTATGAATTTGGCCCACTTGTTTTGCAAAAACAATGAATTGAAGTTGATGGATTCTTGACCAAGGAAGAGATGTAAAATTATCTAACCTTAAGATCCAGTTAAAAGACCTTAAAGAAATGCTTGTTGGGAGGCAAACCAACCTTAATTTCAATTTTTGTTAATGGAATTTGGTGAGTTTTAATTCAAATAAATGTGTTGAAGATTTTTAAGTATGTTTGAATTAAGTCTGGTGTGTTTTCTTTTGTTTATCACATAGTTTGGTGTGTTTGATTTAGTTTTAGGAGTGTTTTTAGGTTGAAATCTAAAGCAATGTGAAGAATAATTCAATCCATGTTGTTAGGACTTGAGTTTGGAAGGATTTTGTAGTGAAATTGGATTGAAATTGAACTTAGGAAGGATGAAACAGATCTATAATGGAGGTCTATAGCCTGTCGTTATAGGATGATCAAGCCACCATTGATGCAATGTATTACGGACCATCAATAGAGGCCTGTTCATCCTACAACGGTGTCATTATAAGATGAATAAGGTGTCGTTGGAGTATGAATCAGGCGATAAAATGACATAATTTCACTATTCATCCTCTTTAACCCCTCTCAACCCTTTCGAAAATCCCTTTTCGCCTCCTTACCTTCAAATCCCCATATCTTGCTCATTTCTTAACCAAATTACATGTTCTTGGTGTCCATTTGTCACATTTTCTCCCCTCAACAAGAATCTATCATCAATTTGTTGTAAAAATTAACAGATTTTCCAAAATCTCCTTCGTAAAATTTGGATAATTTCTCCCTTCAATGTAATTTTTTTAAAATTTCTCTCAATATAGGCATCCATTTGTTTAAATTTTGGTATCATTGTGTTAGAAAGTCATTAACTTTCTTTTGGTATGAATTTCATTAAATTTTATCATTATCAAAAAATTAAGAATATTCCGGCGACTCTCGATGGAAAATGTTCTTATTTTTCTTATCATTTTCTGACTGTTTTTACACTTGTTTATTGGCTAGTTTCAAGTCGAATGGCACCTAGGAGGAAGAGATTGACCTATGATCTAATTCAATTTACAAGTCAAGAGAACTTCAACTGGTTTGAAGCCCATTAGAGGAATGACCTCATCATTGAGCATCCCATCCATCTAGATGTAGAAGCCTATTTTGATATATCTGGTGGTCTCAGGACCTTAGGACGGGAGGTCGTTGTCATGCTTGGTGGTCTATACTACCCAGACTTTGTTCATGAGTTCTTTGAAAACATTGAAGATAGGGACGAGGTGAACACGATTGAGATATATTCGATGGTACAATGTATTCCTATCTATCTTACTCGTGCATTTATAGCTGCCTTATTAGGAGTACCAATTTAGGGAAGTGTATTTATTAAGGTTAAGAATACTTTTCATGGGGACACGATCATTTCAAACCCATTATTTTTAATTACTACTACTAAAGATACCCTAGGCCTGACAAGGAATGCTAGAGGATATATTACTGCTACTTTAGGGGCTTGAGTGAGGATTATTGTTCCAATGATTACTCATAATATTACTCCTTGACCGAGTGGGCTTAATGATTTGAGATTTGTCAATGTGTACCTTTTATATAAGATGTTGCATGGATTAGGTACCATCTCAGGTTTACCATTAGCTGGGTTCATTATTTTATCGATGAGAGATGTGATGAAGGTCAAAAAGCTCAGTAAGAACTTCTAATGTCGTTGCTTACTTATGAGGATATTTTGGGATGTGAGAGTTCCCTTGAATTCTTTAAAGCCTGACGATTATACTCATCGAAACTTCATCAAGGCCAGTGTGCTTAAGTTATGACATTTCCCATATTAGGGAGGCCATTGGCATCGACATTGTAAGGGTGGGGATCCATCTAAAGATGCTGCATAGCCAGGCATTCATGCAAATATGGGTGAGGCTTAATCTGAGGCCACTCCAAGCATTATTCCTCCTTGCCACACTCACCTACAGCCATTTCAGTTCCACCACCACCTGCTTCAGATGATCCTTAGGTTGTTATGATGCAATGCCTGATTAACCTGAAGGGTCTTCTTACTTTCGAGCTTTTCGATTTGAGATCTTCCCTCTTTTCCAAGATGACTCATCGATTTGATGGTCTTCAGCATCAGGTTGATGAGTTGACTGCCAGAGTTCAAAGATTAAAGGACTATTAGCATTCTAGGGATGCCGATGACTCTGCTTTTTAGTTTGTTTGGATATTCATTTAATTGTTGTAACTGTTTTTCTTGTTTCTATTGTTCTAATTCAGTAGTATAGGATTCCCTTTTGTAGTATAGGTTTCTTTCTCATTAGATCTGATGACTATTGTCGCTATATAATGCTCCTTGATGTACTGACTTTCATAATTATTTGAGTGGAGCTTTTTTTTGGCTATTTTTCTGTGTTGTTTTTCTTCAACTTTTAGTTCCTACACGTTGATTCAAATACATAGATAGATTTTCAAGTATTTATTACACGGGTTGATTTATTTTCCTACTCTCCTAAATTTTGCTTTTTTATTTTTTTATTTTAAAACATTGAGGACAATGTTTAATTTAAGTGTGGGGGAGGAATTTATCTGTTTATGCACTTGAGTTTAGTTTGTTTGATAGTCATTTTATTTATCATCAATTTTGTTTGAGAAATTGTGGAATTTTTTTTAAATTTGATAGTTTTTATTATTCATGCTTTCATTTTAATTCAATTATTTTGACAATTTGAATTGTTATCTGAATAATTTTGACTATTAAGGACTAAATGCCTTTAATTCATATCATAATTTGGAAGGTAGATACCTAATAATTAGAAGGATATTCTACATATAAAAAGCAACTTTCTGAGTAATTTTGTGATGTCCTTCAAGACATTAACCTTATTCAAAGAAAAATAATCGGAATTAACTCCAAAAAGGAAAAAGAAATTTTTTGTAATAATTACTTAATTAGTTAAATAACTAAGTAGAACTACTCCTCTGATTTCAAATCTTATATATGTGTATATAAAAGAACAAACAAAAAAAACTAAAAAGAAAGAAAAGAAACAGAATAAGAATATATATGTATATGAGATTTGAAATTATGAATGAGGCATAATAGTTAGTTGAGTTACTGTGACATAGATGAGTAACAGGGTGTTGTTCATGACAAAATGTTCACCTTTGCATAAAAAGACTGAAGTGACTTCTCAATTATTTTGCTTACAAATTTAATTAATTAGGTTATTCATTCACTTTTGTTAATTCTTATTTTAAAGGATGTGCAAATGTCAAAAAGAAGATGCATTAAACTTAGTCATTTGCCTTTTACATGTAGAATTGATCTCTTGATTTAGGCTGAAACTTGAAAAAGAATGAATTGAATTAAATATCTTTTCAATTTGATATGATTTACTAATCTTATAACATTTCCATGCTTCAATCTTTTTGAAGGATAAAGAAAGCATTTTTCGAAATTGTGGTCTCATTTTGAATTGATTTTTCCTATATTTATTTTCTATTATAAACTTGATGATAAATTAATTTGCTTGAGAACAAACAAATGCTTAAGTGCAGGGGAATTGTTAGGGGTCAAATTGATAGAGTTTTAATAGTTAATTTATTGATTGATGACCCCTAATTCAGTGTTTAATTGCTAAATTTATGTCTTATTATGTTTAATTTGCAGGATTAGGATTGGTTATGCTATCGCTAGTCTTACTAATCTCTCCTAACCATCTAACTAAATGTTAAGCAATCATATAGGTAATTTTTGAAAAATAGCCAAGATCTCTCTCTAACTACTTGTGAAAACCTGAATGTGTATGGGTCTATTGGGAGCCAACTCTCATTGTACTACCCAACACTATCACCTAACTCACCCTCTCGGTCTTTTGCAAGGTTGCCCTACTCACCCTCTCAGTCTATTGCAGGGAATAAGCTCAATACACATCACAAACATTCATTCATTGAATCATAAAATAAGAGTTCTACAAAACAGTTCAAGAACAACTCCCACAATGTATTTAGCTCCTCATAATCTCAAATAATCCAACAACATTCATGTTTTCCATGCTATAAAGTAATAAAGAGAAGAAAATAAATAAATATTCTGACTAAGGCCTTGAATGTCTTCTTTACTCCAAGAAAGCTGGAAGCTTTAATGCTGTCTTGTTGCTTTCCCCAAGAGACTCTCTCTTTTCTTCTTTTGGAAGCCTTCAAAGTCCTTAACTTTGCTTCTTTTAGGTGGTGGCTGCACACACTTCTATGCTCATAGGATTTTGAGCCCTCAAATAAGTCAAAAGGAGGGTCAAGGGTTTGAAATCCAGCGTTCTGCCAGCATCCAGCGCCTGTCCCGCTGTCATGATCGTGAGTGGGTCACGATTGTGACAGAGGGTGCCATGAACAGTATTGTCGCGATCGTGACTAGGTCACGATCGTTACCCGGTCTTGACTACTCTGAACACCCTTCACTCTTTCGGTCATAACTTCTTCTCTGAACCTCCGATTGACCTGAAATTTGAACTGGAGCTTCCTAACACCTTGTTCTTCCTCTCCACCAATGTTCATGGTCATATGATCTCTACATCTTTCCCAGCAAGCAACCAAAATCACCTATAAAACACCCCAATCTGAAATTCTGCTGCCTGCAAAAGCTAACAACAGTGTGCACCAGCCATTCCTCTAATAAACTCCAAAATTCACTCTTAGACACTAAACAAAACACATAAACACTTGGATACTTCAAAGATCATGAAAAGATGCAGAACATGCAAAAGATCAAATAAACTAAAGCTAAAACACACAAAGACACACTTGAAACACCTAAAAACAACCTAGAAACATAACCAAAAAGCACACTTATCAGTGATTATCCTTTTTTAAAATTTACCTAAATTTTGGTTTGATTGGTGATTCTTATTGTATTTCCAATCCTTTGGCAACTTATCAACCTTCTTTTCATTACTTATTTCAATAATGGCCTCTTGTAGGGTGGTTTGGCCATCCTATTTTTCTTTTTTAAGAGATAGCTTTTATAATTCCTTAGACAATCTTACATCATCATCATCAAAATATCTCTTTCTATCAAAAGGATTAGTCTCTTCAAACACTACATGCATAGACTCTTCAATGATATGAGTTATTTTATTAAACACATTATAGGCTCTACTTGTAAATGAGTAGCCTACAAAATTAACTTTATCTATTTTACACTGAAATTTACCTAAACCATTCTTAGTCTTAAAAATGTATAATTTACTAAAAGATCTTGATATAACAAATTTTATGTTTGTTACCCTTTTAAAGTTCATATGGGGCCTTTGTCTATTTTAATGTTAATATATGCCTTATTTAATATACGAGATGAACATGCAAAGACATTGACCTAAAAATACTTTATTAATTCATACTTGTTAATTATGGCCTTAGTCATTTCTTATAAGGCCATATTCTTTCTTTAAACTACACCATTTTGTTATAAGGTGTTAACTTAGGAAATCTATATATTTTTATAGCCAAATATTGTCATTTTAAGTTACATTACTCCCATTTAATTCTAAGATGTTTAATTATGTGCATGATTGTGGTATAAGTAGATTGGAAGAAAAAACTTTAATAAAATCCAAGAAATGGCTACTGAAATTAAAGAAAACATCAAAATTAAGAGAAAAGACATTGATTTGATCATAACCTTGTCTTCATTTAGTGAAGTTTCCCTAGGACAAGTCCCTTGATCTTTAATTATTCTGTTTAGATCATTGAAAACTATTTCCTTGACTATTTCATAAATTAAGTAAACTGAGTCATAAAGTTAATTAAGCAATCTTAGTGATTTTAGGTTAATTTGTCAATCAATTCAATCTCTTTAGATAATTGCGAGCCATTTTCTTTATTCTTAATTTTAAGTGATCTCTATGCGAATGATAACTAAAGTTTAATTCACTCAATTTACGACAAGTGATTAGTATACTTGCCAGTTAGTTAGTTTAATTTTGATTTTGAGTACAATTGCTTCAATTGTTAAATTTGGTAATTATTTTGGAAAGTTGATCTTAATATAAACCAACCGTCAAGTTTTTAGTGCCATTTCCTAGAATCCTACATAATTTGAGTGTTAGGAAACTTTGGTTTCAATTATTATAGTGTTTCGAATAATGTTTATATTACTTGTTTTCTTTTCTTTTTAAATGTGTCTTGTTTTGATAGTGTATTTGGGTTATTTAGTAGTTTTTTTTGCTTCTATTTTGACCTTGAATGCGAACTCATGGCCGTAGATTTAAGAAGTTGGAATTTAACCCTGAAATAGAAAGAACAATTCGTAGGCAAAAGAAAGAATCAAGGGCCACCACTTCATCTATTCAAGAACATTTAGAATCAAATCCTTAAAAAATGGAGCATCAAGAGGGGTTAGTTGCTAGAACTCAAGAAAAAAAAATAGAGGATCTACAATGATGAAGCTTACATTAGGAAATAGAACTCTTCTTATGGCTACCATTGTTAGACCTAGGATTAAGTCTGACGATTTTGAGATTCCCCATAAAATTCTTTCAATGGTTAGGTCACCCTAGTTTGGTGGTTCTTCTTTAGAAGATCAAAATAAGCATTTGCAAAGTTTTATTATTGTTTGTAATCTCTTTAGAGATCAAGCTATTTTTGATGATGCTATCAATCTTAGGTTATTTCCTTTTTCTCTATAGGACAGAGCTAAGTTGAATATCTTTCAACCAAGTTCTATTACATCCTAGAATGACCTTATAAACCTATTTCTAGCCAAATTCTTTCTACTAGCAAAGATAGCAAAGCTTAAAAATCAAATCTACTATTTTTCCCAATTTTAAAATGAAAGATTATATGAAGCATAGGAAAGGTATAGAGAAATGAAAGCAAGGTGTCCAAATCATGGGTTTAGCTTTTGTGATCAAGTTGATATCTTTTATATTGGACTCATTCCTTCCACTAGGAATATGATTGATGCAGCAGTAGCTGGAAGTTTAATGAGAAAAACTCTAGAGGAAGCTTTAGACTTATTAAAGAAATGGAAATAAATAGCTTCCAATCCAATTCTGAGCGTAATATGAGAAAACCATTAGGAGCTCATGCTATAAATGATACTAGTGCTTTAACAGCTCAATGGAGAACTTAGAGAAGAAAGTTGATGGTGGTTCATATGGAAATTCTTTAGCCTATGAAACTTTTGAAAGTTGATGTCACACATATATAGATGATTAAGGTATGATTTCTTTTTCCAAGGACCCTGAACAAATGCAATATATACAATTCAATAGGCAAAGGGGAGATCCATTATACAATACCTATGATCCTGGATGGAGAAATCATCCTAATTTTTCATGGCATGATAATGATAATCTTCAAAATCCTTCAAGAAATTTTCAAAGAATTCCTCCTCCTACTTTTAGGTAAAATAATCCTATGCATGATAATTCTAGTGTGGAAGACACTTTGTTTAAATATATGTAAAAATCTAGACAAGAAATGCATGAAAAAAAAAGGGATTTAGCCAATTAAGTGAATCATTTAGCTGGTATTATGCAAGAGCATACCCATGTCAATTACTTAGCAATACTGAACCTAATCTAAGCGACAATGCAAAGGTTATAACCCTTAAAAGCAGGAAAGATGTACAAAGTGATCATGTGAGAAATAAGGAGAATGAAAATGAAGAAGTTGAAATGAAAAAAGAAAATGAAAAAGGAAAGAAGTAGTAAATAAGGAACAAGAGTGACCCCGTAGATTTTTTCCTAATCCTATTGTAGAACCTTATAAGCCTAGAATCCCTTATCCTCAAAGGCTGAAGAAGGCTAACCTTGATAATAAATTTGGCAAGCTTTTAGACATGTTCAAGAAATTGCATATAAATATTCATTTTGGCTGAAGCCATTGCTCGAATGCCAAATTATGAAAAGTTTCTTAAGATATCCTGTCAAAGAAGAGGAAGTTGGATGAATTTGAAATTATAAATCTGAATTAGAAATGTTCAATAATTTTATTAAGGAAGATACCCACTAAGCTCAAGGACCCTGGTATACCCGCTAAGCTTAAGGACCCTGGTATTTTTACCATTCCTTATGTGATTGGAGATTTGCAAATTGATAGGGATCTTATAGATTTAGGACCAAGTATAAATTTTATGCCCTTATCTATCTTTAAGAAGTTGGGTTTAGAAGAGCCAAGGCCTACAATAGTCTCATTACAGTTAGCAAATCGATCCATCACCTATCCACATGAAATTATTGAAGATATCTTGGTTAAGGTAGATAAGTTTATATATCCTGTGTATTTTCTAGTGTTGGATATGGAAGAAGACTATAAGTTGCCTATTATTCTTTGACGACCATTAGTGGCTACAGCCAAAGCACTTATTGATGTTCATGGTGGTAAGCAGATCTTTAGACTCTATGATTAAAAGATAAATTTTAATGTTTTTCAATAGATGAAGCATCCAGTTGATTCTGATTGTTGTAATTTTATAGAAGTTCGACATGTAGAGAGTGACCCTTTATTGGAATTATGTCCAGATCATTTACAAAAAGTGTTAACTCATTCACAATCTTTGGATTTGGATGGAGAAGAGGTTAGAGAAGCTTTAAGTACATTTGATGCTAGAACGGTGCTTTTTGATTCACAACCTTTTCAAAAGCTTGATTTCTTTTAACAACCGATTAAACATTTACCGAAGCCATCCATAGAAGAACCACCTGAAGTTGAGCTTAAGCCTCTCCCTGAGCATTTAAAGTGTGTCTTTCTAAGCCCTCTATATAGTTTACCTATTATAATTTCCTCATCTTTAGATGATAAGATGGAAAATGAATTGATAGAAGTATTGAGAAAGCATATAAGACCCATAGATTGGATAATTGCAAAACTTGAAGGATTAATCCCTTCAATTTATACACATAAGATCTTTATGGAAGAAGGGAGTAAGCCAAAAGATCAACCACAAAGAACTTTAAACCCAAATCTGAAGGAAGTAATCAAGAATGAAGTGGTCCAGTTGTTAAACATTGGTATCATTTATCCCATTTCTTATTCACCTTGGGATAGCCTAGTATAAGTGATACCTATGAAGGGTGGTATCACTGTGGTTCCAAATGAGAAGAATGAACAAATTACCACAAGAAAGGTAACTACTTGGTGCATGTGCATTGACTATAGAAAACTAAATTATGCCACCTAAAAGGTTCATTTTTCTTTACTTTTCATAGATCAAGTAATAGAAATGTTATTTGGGGCATAATTTTTATTGTGCATTAGATGGGTACAGTGGGTATTTGTAAATTCTAGTTGCCCCTGAGGACTAAGAGAAAATAACATTCACCTGTCCTTTTGGAACTTTTTCTTATAGGTGCATGTCATTTGGGTTATGCAATGCCCCAACAACTTTTCAAGGATGTGTGATGGAAATATTTTTTTATATGATAAAATCTTGCATCTAGATGTTTATGGACGATTTTTCTGTGTTTGTCACATCTTTTGAGTCATGTTTGCAAAATCTTGATAAAATGCTTAAACAATGTGAAGATACAAATCTAGTGTCGAATTGGGAAAAGTGTCATTTTATGGTTCAATAGTGTATTGTTCTGGGCCATAAGTTCTTGAGTAAGGGTATAGAGGTAGATTTAGCAAAGATAGATCTGATTGCTCAACTACCACCCCCAACTTTAGTTCGAGCAATTAAGAGTTTCTTAAGTCATGTTGGCTTCTATTATATATTTATCAAGGACTATTCCAAAATAGCAAAGGCCCTTACTGATCTATTGACCAAGGTTGCAGTTTTAAAGTTTGATGATGACTGTATACACGCTTTTCAACTCTTGAATAGTAAACTCATAAGTGCACCCATCTTAGTTTCAACTGATTGGTCTTTTCCATTTAACTTGATGTGTGAGGCAAGTGATTTCACAGTTACTGCAGTGTTAGATAAAATAAGCAATAAAAATTTTCACCCAATAGTTTATGCAAACAGAACTCTGAATAAAGCTCAAAAGAATTATACATTAATTGAAGAGGAGATGTTGGCTATTATCTTGGCTTTTGAAAATTTCGATCTTATTTAGTTCTTTCAAAGGTGACAGTATACACTTATCATGTAGCTTTAAAATATCTAATGAATAAACCTAATGCCAAGCTAAGATTGATCAAATGGATCCTTTTGTTAAGAGTTTAATATTGAGGTAAAGGATAAGAGGGTTACTGAGAACCTTATTTTCGAAAATCTTTCGAGGTTAAATGAAGATGTAATGGAAAAAGGTCAAAATCATAAGGTTTAAAAAATGCTTCCTGGGGAACATTTATTAGCATTGAGGGATAATAAGCTATGAAGATTTTGTTAACTATTTGGCTGAGAAGATTATTCCCTATCATTTGTCATTTCAACAAAAGAAGTTCCTCTCAAATTTGAAAAGATTTCTATGATATGATTCATTTTTGTACAAGATTTATGGAGACGGATTGATTCAAAGGTATGCTCCTTATACAAAAAGTGTCTTCTATCTTAGAACATTGTCATTCTAAGGAACTACGAGGACACTTTGGTCCAAATAGAACCGCTAATAAAGTTTTAGAATCTGGTTTCTATTGGCCTACTATATTAAAGGATGCTTTTAAATTTATTAAAACTTGTGAACGTTGTTAGAGAACAGGAAACATTTCAAGGAGAAATAAGATGCCCTTAAATAACATAGTATTCTAGGAGGTTTTTGATGTATGGGACATTGATTTTATGGGTCCATCTCCTAAATCATATGGTAAGCAATATATTTTAGTCGTAGTTGATTATATAAGAAAATGGGTGGAAGCAGTAGCCTTGCCTAACAATGAAGCAAAAGAAGTGGTTAAGTTTTTAAAGAAAAATATTTTTACACAATTTGGTACACCTCGAGCAATTATAAGTGATGGAGGCTCGCATTACTGTAATAAGTAGTTTGATACCCTCCTATTAAAGTATGGTGTAACTCATAAAGTTTTCACTCCTTATCATCCACAAATAAGTCATCAAGTAGAAATTTCCAATAGCAAAAGCAGGAGAATTATAGACAAGATTGTAAACGCATTCAGAAAAGATTGGTCTTTGAAGATAAATGACGCATTATAGGCTTATAGAACTGCTTATAAGGCATTTTCACCTCATTTATGGAAAATCATGTCATTTACCTATTGAGTTAGAGTATAAAACATTCTAGGCTATTTAGTTTTTGAATTTCGACTCTAAGATAAGTGGTGAGAAAAGATTGTTATTATTAAATGAGTGAGATTAATTTCATTTGGATGCCTATTCGAATGCTCTTCTTATAAAACAAAAGTTAAGAGATGGCATGATAAGAACATTATTCAAAAGGATATCAAAGTTGGTGATAAGGTATTTGTATACAATGCACGATTGAGACTCTTTCCTAGGAAGTTAAAATAAAGATGGTTTGGTCTTTATGATGTTATGAAAGCTTACCATATGGAGCTTTTGAACTTACTAATGGCCAATCCACCTTTAAAGTCAAAGGTCATGGAGTTAAGCTATATTCCCCTTGAACAATTCGGGAATTTTCTTACACTATTACTCTTTTCGATCCCCACTGATCGAGGTCTTGTTCTTCCCCATTTGTAGTTTTTTTTTTCTTTGTTTTATGTGTCTTGTTTGTTTTTGGGGTGTTTTGTTTTCTTTTTTTTTTAGCTAGCCCTTAATTTAATACTTCTTGTTGTTTTATTCATATTATCTATTTAGACATCTTGTTTTTAGTTTATTATACCTGATGCTGTCATTTTTTTATTGATCTTTTCAGGTATACTTTTAAGGGGAGTTACTTTTTCAAGCGCACCAACTTCAAATTCTTTTATCATTCCTGGTGTTTTCTATCCTTTTTCCTTCATATTTATCAGCTTTATTTGTTATTTTATTAACATTGGGGACCAATGTTTCATATAAGTGTGTGTTAGGGATAGAACATTTCACACTTATGCTTCAATTATCTTAAAGTGTCTCATTTTAGCCTTTTATCATTTTTTTCAAAATTACTCTATAATCTATATAATTTCTTTTTATTCGGATGCATTATCTTTAGACATTTGTCCTTTCGTTTCATTTATTATGCCTCTTTTATATGTTATGTGGTTGATTAAGTTTGTTGAAGATCGAATAATTTAAAATTACTTCAAGTTTTGGATTATGATATCTTTTAATCATTATGGGTTCCATCTTTCGAATGTATAGTTTTGAAGCAAAATGTTCTTTCTTTTGAAAAAATATCATATCATCTTCTTTAATTTGAGAATCATGATAAAAAAATTTAAAAGAAAAGAAAAAGAAAGTAATAAGTGAGTTTATTCACTCCATTGGCTTCGAACCAATTGGTTGAAGTTTATGAGTGGTGTTAGTAGCCAGTTAATGTGAGGTGATTTGATTAACGTACCGGAGATGTCAAGAATTGTGCATTAGTATGTTTTTTTCTAAGTGTTTATCATGTGTTTCTTGCATAATAGGTTGTTATTGTTGTGTTTTAAGACTTATTTTGTGTGTTTTTATTTAGTACGATCTTCATTATTGTTTTGTTTATGTTTGACATTAGTTTGGAGTAAGTTTTGATCATTTAAGTGTTTTTACTTATGTTTTGTGTTTTATTATTTAATTATTATTTTTCAGTTAGAATTAAATCTTATTGATAAATTAATGTTGGAAGTAAGTGAAAACAAAAGGAAAAAGAAGCTTGAAATTCGGATGAAACTTGGATGAAGCAAGTGAAGATCTAAGCTTTAGATTATGCGAAGTTGGAGCTTGGACTGGAGCATGCTTCAACCGCGTGGGTTTCACCTACTGGAGGGACCAAGACCAAGTCTGACACTGCTGGAGAGACTCCTTCCTGTTGGAGTCCAAGACCAAACCTACATGTAAGGATTGCTAGACCCACATGAAAGGACATGCCTGGAGTTGTTGGAGCCATCCACCTGCACGCCTGGACCAACCCGCTTCCCCGCATAGACGGGAGGCTTGAAGTTGTTGGACCTATACCCCCTTTCGCCTAGACCAAGCCTTAATTGTTGGATGACTACCCGCATGAAGAGACCCGGTGGACTCCACCTACTGGATGCCCTATGAAGCTGACTCGCCTACACATGAAGACTCCAAGCCCCAAAATGAACAACAGTTAGGGGAAATTAAAAAAAAAAAGAGACAGCTTTAGGGAGACAGAAGCGAGATACAGCAAGGAAGATTGGGAAGCGAGACAAATAAAGCATCACGTAGAAATTAATTATCCACAAGCCAAGAGCCACACCAAAGGGAAAAATTAAGACAAGGAGGAAGACACGCACAGGCGGTAACAGAGATTAATTATTGAGAGCCAACCAAGCTTCACCCACAAGTTCTAAGAGTTCTTTCAAACTCCACTTTTTTTTCGGGTTTATTTTTATCTTTATTTTTATTATTTTATCTTTATCATTTTATTTTATTTTATATTTTAGAAAATATGGATATGATTGAACTTGTTTTTATTATGAGTGGTTAAAATATTTTTAGGATTTTTTGTTTGAATTATTTGGGAACCTTTGGTTGATGGTTTAATTTTTATGAATATTTGTGTTCTCTATTGAGCTTAAACCCTATAAAAAATCAAGAGAGTGAGTTGGGTAATTTGTGTTAGATATACAACTAGAGTTGAAATTTAATAGACCTATAGATAATAAGGTATTAATTTCTTAGGAAGATATTTCGATAAATTGATATATTGCCTATAGGATAGCTTCATATCTAGTTGAATATTTAGGAAAGGCTTTGTATGTCAAGATATCCCAAAGTTAATCCTAGATTATTTAACTAGTGACATTTAGTTACACCTTGAGAGAGGGTAGTTAAAATATTAGGAAATCTTGAGTGAAATATAAATTAGATCAATTAAACCAAACGGGGAACAAATAAAGATAACAACATTTCCTATTCTTGAATATTTATTTTCGCTGAATTTTCGTTTGCAGTGTTGGTGACTGGTTATGTTGCTCTCTTTTTCTCCTAATTTGTTTGCATTTTACTTATTTATATATTTTATTTTATTTGTTTAAATCAATTTTTTGAACAAAGTGTAAGACAAATTGATAGGATGTCTAGATACAATCCTCGTGGGATCGATATCCATTCTTTACTACAAGTACGACCTGTACACTTGCGGTTTTAAGCATAAAACTAGTGGCTTTGGTTTGACAATTAAACATACAAACAAATGTTCATAAAAAAATTTTCATCTTTGAGTAATAAGATTACTTGACCTCTCAACCAATCTTTATAAAACTCACATTTTTTCTTTAAGTTTGGTTTTAATAAATAAAGGATGTTTGATGGTTTAGAAAGATGATACATCTTACTTTAGCACTATTCATTTGGCATGTGGAATGGAAATATGACTGAGCTTGAATTTGATGAAGTGATTTAAAGTTATTTGTAAATTGATATGATTAATTGACTACATATCATATTTTAGGTGCACAATGTTTGAAAAACTAAGTAAATTGGTCCATTGATGTTGTTTGATGAGTTGGATAAGCTTTCTTAAGCTTATAGATTATTTTGAGATTAATGAATTAATGATTTGCATAAGGATAAGCAAAATCCAAGTATGGGGGAATTGTTATTTTAGGAAATCTATATATTTTAATAGCCAAATCCTGTCATTTTATACTACATTACTTCCATTATAATTCTAAGATGTTTAATTATATGTATGATTGTTGTATAAGCAGATTGGAAGCAAAAACTTTAAGAAATCTAAGAAATGGCTTCTGAAATTCTGGAATTTTAAATAAAATGGCATTGCTGCCACATCATCGTATTACTTTTCACCCCATCGTTCTACCCCTAAAGCAAGTGACCAAAACAACGGTGTTCTTAAGATTATCATTTAACTCCAATTGAGTGTTGTTTTACTATCTATCACACAATTTGTAGCTGAATCTTGCTTCCTATTAGTTACAACTTGCGCAAGTTGCTTCCTACTTGCATTAGACATATTTATTGAGACATAAAAGACAAAAAAAAAACAAGAGGAAAGGGAGAAAATTTGTTTTCTAGATCAAAATCAGATTCTCTCAAAACTAGGGCTCTTTTATATTATTCTTTAACTTTATGCTTTCCATTGCAGATTCAGCTTGTTTTTTAGGGTTGTAAAGGCTCACTCATGTGGTTAAGTCCTGCAAGCGTGTTTTTAGCTTAATTTGGTGCCTTCTTAACCTATATTTTGTATTAAAAATTCACTCTTGAGCTTATATATTCAAGAACATGGTTTATTTGCATGATATTCATCTTTTCTTGATTCAAATAAGTGGCTAATAGTGTTTGTGTTTGAGGAAGGGTGATTTAATGATATGAGAACACGCATAAGTGTGATTAAGGGTTGTCTTTACTTGTTTGAATGAGTAATGTTTATTTTGAATGGAGAATTTGAAATTAAGAAGATAAATGGAGAAGAAGAGGACCAATCTCGTAATCCATTGGATAATCAATAAGTAACTCGATTTTAATCAATACAAGACCAATGATTGGTTAATCTTAAGAGTATTAATTTGAAACCACAGATTTTTAGATTAAACTTCTTACACTTTAAGCCTTATTTTGTTGATTTAAGGGTGGACCAAGCCTTAAACATTAAAAGTAAGAGAAAAGGCATTAATTTGATTATAACCTTGTGTTGATTTAGTAAAGTTGCCCTAGGACAAGTTCCTTGATCCTTAATTAATTTGTTTAGATCATTGAAAACAAATTCCATGACTATTTAATCAATTAAGCAAAGTTAAAGTCATAAATGCAATTAAGCAATCTTAGTAATTTTAGTTTAATTTGTCAATCAATTTAGACTCTTTAGATAATTGCAAGATGTTTTCCTTATTCTTAATTATAAGTGATCTTCGTGGGAACCATAACTCGAGTTTAAATTACTCAATTTACTACTTGTGATCGGTAAACTTGTTAGTTAGTTGGTTTAACTTTGATTTTGAGTAAAAGTGCTTCAATTGTTAAATTTGGTAATTATTTTGGAAAATTGATCTTAATAGAAACCAACCCACCATGGGGTCTTAGGGCCTAAATAATTATAGGATATAATATAATCATCATAAAAACAATCAAATAAGACTTTTTAAAATTCCTTACCATGGTCACTCCTGCTGAATGTAATAGATAAGACTTTTTCATTTTAAACTTTTTAGTAAATTTTATAAAAAGCACAAAACATTTATATTTACTATTAAAAATAACACTCATTTAAATCTAATAAAATCATTAATAATTAAAAATGCATATGATCTAACACCTAAGCTAACAACCATAGTACATCTAAACAAGTCCATCTGAAGAAGTTCAAGGGATTTAGAGGTTGTTAATGACTCTTTCTTTTTAAAGCAACTTCTCACTTTTTTACCCATTTGACATGCTCCACAAATCTTGTCTTTTTCAATTTCTTCCTTGGGATCCTATTGACGAGTTGCTTAGAGTTTAGGTTTTCCAAAGGATCGAAGGTTCCATGGCCAATT
>JAOXYD010238593.1:0-17314 GCA_028565735.1 Pinacopodium congolense | reverse complement strand
TGTAATATATATATATATATATATATATATAACATTGAACTGAAATGCACGTCGTGAATGTATGCATAGTAAATTGGTTGTCTTATGTGTGGATCATTGTAAGTTATGTAAATTAGTTGTCTTATGTATGGATGGTTATAGGTTCTGTATAGGGGGTGTTATAGGAATGGTTAGTAGATAATCTGTATGCATGCTTATGCATGATTAAGCACTATCTTTTGTATGCTTATGCATGATTAATGAAGTTGCCTTAGGACAAGACTCTTAATCCTTAATTAATCCTTTTAGATACTTAAAAACCAATTCCTTGGCCATTATCCATTAAGCATTCTTAAAATTAAAAGTTAGTCTTCTTTGCAAAATTAAAAGCCTTTAGTTTAGTTTGGTAATTTTAGTAAAATTAATTAATCAATTTTGGCCTCTTTAGCTAATTACGAGCCAATTGCCTTAGTACTTGCAATTTTTTAATTCTTTGTCGAATGATAATCTGATTTTAAATTACTCATTTTATTACTTGTGGTCAGTGTTCTTGTCGACTTGATGATTTAAAATTTGTTTTAAGAAAAAATTTCTTAAATTGTTGAATTTGGTAATTAATTTGGTTAAATTAATCCCAATAGAAAAGCAACATGAACCCTTTATTAATTTACTAACTATCTCCATATAATTCGTACTTTCTCTAATTACTACCAATTTGAACTACTCTATATACTAGATCATAAGTAGCGTTTAAATATAGTAATTCGTACATGAAAAAACTTTGGTAATCTCAATTATTATAATCAATTATTTAACCATCATAATGAAGTAATCTATAGACATCTAAGTAATATTTCATTTAATATCCTCATAATGGAGTTAGCTTAGTAATCTTATTCTTTAATAAGTACCCACACATTTGTTTAAGTGTCTCCACATTTCAATATACGAGATTGATCACTTTCTTCATAAAAGAGAAATATAACGTATGCTAGTCTAACTATTTCATCAATACTCGATCTTAATGAAACTACATCTAGAAACATTTTTATTAATAATATAAAAATGTAATTCAAACTTCATAATTATAATCTAACATAAACGAAAGCCAATCACTTATGTATCTAATATCATGTCTATCTATATGTTGATCATACCTCTTTTGATACATCACTTAATGAGAGGATTTAAAAGATTCTCTTCTATTTAAGTTGTTTAATATGATGTCCTTTTACTCTACTATCTCTTTAATTAAATGAAACTTCTTGAGTATATACTTGGATCACTAATGACACCTCAACTCCTTCGCTAGTGCAACAGTATTTTTATTGTCACGGTATAATATTATCGAATCAACAATGCTAAGAACCCTTCAAGTTTGGTGATGAACTTCTTGATCCAAATGGTTTCCTTCATTTCCTTGAAAACTAAAATATAGTTAGATAGTTAGTTATTTGAAACTCTTGCAACTAGCCACACTATTGTTAAAAGTAAATATGTAACTGACTGTGATCTATTATCATTATGATCACTAAAAATTAGAATCCAAACAATGTTGGACTATTAGCTTAACTCATCCATTAAAAAAACATATTTAGTTTTATTGAACCAAGGGAGGCTCTAATCTTGGTTTTGATGACAAAAAAACATGATTATTTACTAATAATTTAAGTTTATATTATAAAGTTTAAAGATAGGTGTATGTTATGATGAATTCAATGTGGAAGGTTTAAGCTTGGAGGCTAAATTGGAAGGGAATGAAAGGAGAAGCATTAAGCAAGCTTTAAGACCTTTGTTAGGCAGTTTTAACTATGTTTTAAAGTTTTACTTATTAATCAAATAACTTTGATGTCCAAGTTATTATCTTTTTAATCTTCTAAACTTAGTTTCTCCAAGTCCTTTTACAAACCTAATCAATAACTTCAACATTCTTTTTCACATTAAAGGGATTGATTCATCAAAGACAACTTAAAGAAATCGAAGCTACTAAGCACCATAGGAGAATAATTTAAGTTAGATCTTTCCACACTTAACCATTCTCTAATTCAATTATAAGTATTTAAAACAAAGTTTTAAACCTATCTAGACCCTTTTTTATGAAGTCCAGAGTTCCTCTCATACCAAATGGATTAAATAACCAAGGTGAAACTTACTATGAAAGTAGTATAATCATGCTTATGGAAGATCTAAATGGAATCATCCTATGAAACAATGTCTAGCTAAGTTAAAGTTAAGCAATATAGGCTAAACATGTGTAAGAGAACCTACCAAATCTAAGGAGTACAAGAGCATTGGAAGAAAAGGTGATCAAAGGTCTCCAAATTAAGAGAACAAAGTCTGTATGAATTATCCAATCTAGTGCTTCCTTTGTATCTACTAAAAAGCATCAACCTTTGTGTTATAGCTAATAAAAGTATACGAGCTTCCTTAGGGACTCTATATCTTAAATAAATTAATTGATACCATCCCACCTTATCTCACCTACCCCTAAACAATGTCTTACAATATTTCCTAAAAAAGAACCAGAAGAAGTGAACTTCCATTACACCATATCCTTCTTAGAAGAATCTAGGCAGTTCCTAGAGAGAAAAGTTTACATAGTTGCCCTCATTTCTTAGCTGAGTGCTAAAGATGATCCCTAAATGATCTTGTAGACTTTAAAATGGAGAGGAATGATGCTCCTAAAGATTTAATATTAAGAAATAAAGCTAGAACGTGTGAATAGGTCCAGTCATCAAACTAAAATGAAGTACTCTTTCCATTGCTAACCATGTGAAAGATGGTGACTCTAAGCTTGTCCCTTACCCCTAACATTTGCTTTATACTCAAAGAACTAGAGCTATTGAGAATGATCTTCCATATATTCAGGTCCTTAATGAAATAAGCATGGATCTACTTCACTCACAGGGACTCTTTATTCTTACGTAAATTGAAGAGGCCTATAAAGGTATTTAGGGACTCCATTAGTAGTCTAACTTCATCTTTATTAGCCCTATAAAATAGCATCCAATCATCAGAAAAGCAAGGTTAAATAAGTTGAGTTTTTAAACTTTTTATGAAAATAGAAGCTACCTCTATAATCAATCTTATATTGGATCAACCTGGTCAAAGTATCCATACAAAGGGTGAACAAATAAGGGGATAACAAGTCCTTTGCCTCAATCCAATCTACCCTTGAAAGAATAAGGAAGGTTCTCCATTCATTAACAAAGTGAAGGAAGTAGTAGTAAGACATTGTATCAACCAAGTGATAAACCTATTTGGAAAGCCAAAAGCAATTAACATCTCATGAATAAAGGACCACCCTGCTATATCATAAGCCTTCTGAAAATCAATTTTGAATGCATAATTCTTAGCAACCTATCTCATTCCTGTTGATTATAAAACAAACTACTAGTTTTACACTCAAAACCACAAGTATATGAGTCGTCACTTGTAGTTAAGAATGGATATCAAACTCACAAGGATCGAGTTTAGTCACCATTTAACTTAGGTTCTACTTTGTTTAAGAAATAAATTCAGATATTAAAAAACCTGAAAATTAAATTAAATTAAATTAAACTAGCAATAACAGTTAATTAAGACAAAGTGTAGGAATTTAATAACCAAAGGTTAAGATTATGAGCCATCTATCCCTATTTTGCTTCCCTCTTCACTTAATGATCCAATTTTTTTCAACCCAATAATTTTTAATGATTAATTACCATCTCTCAAGGTGCAATTAACTATCCCTAGTAAAATATATTAGAATTAATTATGCTATCTGTAGCCTTACTAAATTTTCTTAACCATTCAACTAGATATTAAGTAATCTTATAGGTAATTTTCAACAAATAGCCAAGATCTCTCTTTAACTACTTGTAAAAACCTGAATATGTATTGGTTTATTAGGAGTCAACTCTCGTTTCACTACCCAACATCAATGCCCAACTCACCCTCTCAATCTATTGCAAGGATACCTAACTCACGCTCTCGGTTTATTACAAGGTTTAAGCTCAATACATATCACAAACATTCATTCATTGATTCAAAAAGCAAGAGTTCTACAAAATAGTTCAAGAATAACTCCTATAAAGTGTTTAGCTACTTATAACAACAATAAATCTATCAACAATTATGTTTCACATACAAAAAAGTAGTAAAGAGGGTGAAGAATAAACTAGATAAAGCCTTGAAGTTCTTCTCTTTACTTCTAGAATGCTGGAAAATGTGGGTGTTGATGTTTTTCGATGATTTCCAAGGTTGATTGAGTTGCCTCCTTTGGATAGCCAACAAAAACCTCTTCCTTGCCTCTTTTTAGATGTTTTCTAATGAATGTTGAAGGCCCCTAGGGTTTATAACACTTATATATGTCAAAAGTAGGGTTCCAACACTTAAAATCCTGTGTTTAACTTATACAAGAGTTAGCTTCGCTGTCACGATCGTGGCCAGTCATGATCGTGACAGAGGGTTTGCATCCAGGAGGTATCACGATCATGAAAGGTCATTCTCGTGACACCCTATTTGACAGCTTCGAGCATCCTTCACTCTTTTAAGGAAGGGAAGAGAAGACTCCAAGCTTCATATAGTTTCACTTTTTTCTAGTTTTTTGTATGGAAAATATGTTAGTTATGGATTTTATGAACATAATTAGTGGTTGAATGATTTTATAAGGATTTCCTTTTAAACTATTTTGATAAACTCTTATTTATTGATTTAATAAATGATGTTTATATTATTTATTATGCTTAAACCTTACAATAGATTGAGAGATTGAGCTTGGTAACTTTTGAAGAGTATACAATAAGAGTTGGAAGTCAATAGGCCTATAAATATCAATTATATTAAGTGATTAGAGAGATATCTTAGTTGATTAATAGATTGCCTATAAGATTGCTTCACTTCTAATTGTGTTTTTAAGGAAAGGTTTTATAGATTGAGAGATTGCAAGGCTAATTTAAATTTATTCAACTATGGAAATTTAGTTACACTTTAAGAGAGGGTGAATAAGGCATTAGGATATATTGGGCTTGAGAGTATGCCTTTAAAAAATTTAACTTGAATTAAGAGGTGACTAAACCTAATCCTTGTGGGACAATATCAGTTATATTACAATTGTTCAACTCATATATTTATGCTATATTGTAAAATTAGTGAACATTTTAATATTTTTCCTTGTGTATTGGTAGGTATATGAACACAAAGAATATAAGACGGTCTAACAAAGTAACTAAAGAAAGGTAAGAAAGAGAGTTAAGAAGAGCTAAGTGCCAAGATACCATTCAAAGAAAAATGGTAGAAGAAGGTGAATAAGGCGGAGACTAAAGGACATTTATGGACTTTACGAGGCTTGGATTTAATGCCAATTAATAAAGAGTCACACAACCTTCTATTCAAGCAAAAAATTTTAGGATTAAGCTAGCTTTGCTTAATATACTCCAATAAAGTGTTTAGTTCTATGACATGAAAAATGAAAATCTCAGTGCCCATATTACAAACTTCTTAGAGATATATGTCACCTATCGATACAATGGGTTATTATAGGATGCAGTTAAGATGAGTTTATTTCTATTTACTTGGAAAGATAGGGCTAAAGCATGATTGAATTCTCTGAACCCAAAGAATTTCATCATATAGGAGCAACTTACACAAGCATTCTTGGTCAAATACTTCCTATTAACTAAGATAACAAGGATTATAAAGGAGATCACAAACTTCCAATAAAGTGAAGGGGAGTCATTATATAAGGCATGTGAGAGTTTCAAGGAGCTCCAAAGGAGCTGTCCACATTATAATCTACCAAAAGAATTACTATTGCAAACTTCCTATAGTAAGGTGAACCAAAGTGTAAAAGGCACCATTGAAGTAGTGGCTGGAGGATCATTGATGAAAAAACCATTGATGCAGTCCATGATCTCATGGAAGAAATGGAAAATAGTTGTTACCTATAGTCAAATGAGAGAAGCAAGCAAGGATTCATAGAGGAAAAACGTATGAATCCAATGACTTGGTTCTCACCAAGCAATTGAGCAATACGCAAGGAGCATCCTTATCTTTAGTGAAGGCCATGTAATTTTGGTGTGAGCTATATGGGAAGAATACAAATGTCATTACCGATTACTTCATGATAGAGATTAGTGGAGTAGAGAAAGTGAACTATATTTGAGGATACCAAAGAGGTGATAATCTTTATTCTAATACTATAATCTGGGATGGAAAAACTACCTAAATTTTTTTTGGAATATTAATAATGCCAGTGGCAATGTGAGAGCATAAATTCCTCTTAGTTTTTAATAAGATCAACTTGGATCCTTAAAAAATAAAATGGATAAGCTATTGGATGTGTTGGGATCTAAGTTAGCAATTTAAGAGGAAGTTTGACGGAGGCAAGAAGAAGATCAAAATAGGATGGTGGAAAATTTTGAACAATAGTGAAGAATCATGCATCATCCATCCACAATTTAGAAGTTAAACTAGGCAAACTTGCAAATGCCTTGTCATTTAAAAGTGTGGCTAGTCTTCCAAGAAACACTGAGGCTAATCCAACAGAAAAATTGAAGGCTATCATACTTAAGGGTGGTAAACAGTTAGAGGAATCAAGTGATAAGGGTAAGAATGCCAAAAGAGAGAGCCAAGAAAAAGAAAAAGGTATAGAGAAAGTGGAAGAAAAGGAAGAAGACAAAGAAGAGTAGTAGTGATATGTCCCTCCACCATTGTATAAGCCAAAGATCATATTCCACAAAGACTTAAGCAACATCAAGTGAATGCACAAATTTCTAAGTTCTTGGAGAAGTTAAAGAAGCGTTAAATCAATATGTCCTCTGTGGAAGAATTAGAGAGCATGCCCAAGTATTCCAAGTTCTTAAAGAATATCTTGACTCATAAGTGCACTTGGAAAGAAAACCAAATGGTGGCCTTGATAGAGTGTTGTAGCTCAAACATCACCAATCATATACCTTCCAAGTTATAAGATCTAGGGAGTTTCACTATACCTTGTGTTGTTAATAACTTATAATTTGTTAAATATTAATGTGACTTAGGAGCAAGTATTAACTTAATGCCTTTATCCATTTTCAAGAAATTGGGGCTAGGAGATGTGAAATTAACTTCTATACTCATACAATTGGTGAATCAATCCATCAAAAGGCTATACGGAGTGGTAGAAGATGTATTGGTAAAAGTGAATAAATTTATTATTCCAGTTGATTGTGTTGTGTTGGATTTTAAAGAGGACAGGAATTGTCCTTTGATTTTAGATAGAACTTTATGAATATCTAGAGGGCATTAGTAGATACACATGAGGGAAAGTTAGTGTTTAGAATTAGAGATGAGAAAATGGAGTTTAGCCAGAGCAAATATTTGAAGAACCCAGTAGAGCTTGTATGAAAATTGATATTATGAATGAATGTGTGAAGGAAGTAGGAGAATAAATTGAGGAAGTTTTAGAAGTGAAAGGAGATGAAATTGTGAATCAAGAGGCGTTGGACAAGGAGATTAAGCAAGAAATATTAGAGAAAACAGAAGCTCACATACCACCTTCCATAGTAAAGCCACCTATGCTAGAATTAAAACCCTTACCTTCCTACCTTATATACACTTTCCTAGGTAAGGATCACACCCTACCTATCATTATATCCAACAACTTTAATTTGGAGCAAGAGGAGTGAGTAGCAGAGATCATTAAGAAGAATATGAGAGCTATGGGTTGGCAAATTTCAGATATTAGAGGGATAAACCCTAATGTGTTGATGCATAGAATCAATCTTGAAGAGAGGCATAAAAACATGAGGGAAAGATAAAGAAGGTTAAATCTAAAGATGCAAGAGGTTGTGGAGAAGTAGATTATGAATCTCTTGGATGTGGAGATCATATATCCAATTTCAAATAGTGAGTGGGTAAACCCAGTTCAATGTGTAACTATGAAGAGAGGCATGATAATGATGAAGAATGAGAAAGGTGAAAATATTGCTACTAGGGCCATCATCGATTGGAGAGTATGCATTGACTATAGGAAGATTAATTTGGCTATCAAGAATTATAAGTTCTCTTTATCTTTTGTAGACCAAATGGTTGACAGATGAGCGAGGCATGCATTTTATTGCTTCCCTGAAGGGTACTCGAGCTATAATTAAAACTTCATTTATCTGGAAAACCAAGATAAGACAACCTTCACTTACCCTTATAGAACTTTTTCATATTAGAGGATGCCCTTTGTTCTTTGCAATGTACCCTCCACCATGCAAAAGTGCATAATGGCCACCTTTACAGATATGAATGAAGACATAATGGAGGTGTTTATGGATGATTTTTGAGTTTTTAGAGATTCTTTTGACCATTGCTTGTGTAATTTGGATAGTGTTCTCCAAAGACGTGAAGAGTCCTATTTGGTTTTAATCAGAGAGAAATGTCATTTCATGGTCCAAGCAGGAGTTTTTTTAAATCATAAGATCTGACACAAGGGGATTGAAGTGGATCGAGCCAAAGCTAAAGTCATTAAAAAGCTCCCACCTTTTACTAACATTAAGGGCATCTGAGCATTCCTAAGTTACATAAGTTTTCATCAATGGTTCATTAAGGATTTTTCCCTCATTGCTAAATCCTTATCTAATTTGTTGATTAAGGATGTGCCTTTTGAGTTTGATGCTAAATGTTTACATGTTTTTGACAGGTTGAAGATAGAACTCACTTTTGCAGCAATCTTGACATCACTCAATTAGTCCTTACCCTTTGATATCATGTGTGATCCAAGTGATCATATGTTATTAGTCGGTCAAATAAAAAATAAACTCAAAGAAATATATCTTTGACACACAAAATTATAATTAATTTAAGACCAACTTTTCGATAAGTGAACCGGTTGCAATAAGTAATACAGCGGAGTATATTTAAGACTTCAAATGTTGATCCCATGAGGAAGTGTATATGTAAGTACTAGGTCAATCAGATTATAATTATCTAAAGACTTTCAACTTACGAATTAAGAAATTAAATACTAGAAAACTAATTCTAGAAAAATTTCAATCAATTTTAAAGGAGTTCAAGGTTACTTTTCCTAATTCAAATTATTTAATTATGTCTGCTGGTGCTAGTAAGTTATATAGGGATTACTCTAAACCATCGTAAAGCTCCTATAAACCATTATATAACTCTTATAACTTTATATTTTGCTTCTTTTTTGCACATTTCTTCAAGCATTCACATCAATCTACAAATTAAAATTTTCTAATAATAAATTAAACATAAAGCACTAAAATAGAGCCAAATATACAATAAATAACATCCAAAAACTCTATTAATTAGACCCCTAGTAACTCCCTCATACTTAAGTGTTTGCTTATCTTTAAGCAAACTAATCCATCATCATTCTCAAAATAGGATATAATTAAAGGAAATAATTCAAATTCTTCAAGCATACTCATTGAAAGGTTTTCCTAAGTCATTCAATTATGAAATAAATCATCAGGATGTTATAATAGTCAATTAAGTATTGTAATTAACAAGCCAATTCAATTTTAAATTTTCATCAAACTTCATCCTAAATCACATAAATTATGTCTTTATATAAAATAAATATTCACAAAGAAAAATGTAACATCTTTTAAACAAATTCACATCTTTTATTTATTAATAGTATGCATAATGCAAAAGTGAGTTGTAGATATTTGGTTGAGATATCATTTAGTTTTTTTACTTGAAAGTGAGCACCTTATCATGAACACTTCCAATTACTCAACTAAATCACATCACTTCAATTGGTTATTGGCACTACTCAATAACTTCAACCTTTTTATCGACTAATAGTCAATGAAGTGAATTTATTTACTCACTTATTCAATCAAACACAATTTTTTAAACTCCTTTTTTTTTTTTGCAATTCAAATAATATGATGAGAATGTTTAAAATGTGTCACAAATTACTTAAGAATATAAATTTTATACAAAGAAAATCATAACGATTATCAAGTATTCATTTTCCAAAAACATAAAGAAATCAAATTCAATTGTTAATTAACACAATTAATTAATAATATAACATCTTAAATCATAAAATAATCAAATTCAAAAGTAACTTTTTGAATGAAAAAAATTTGGAAAAAAATTCCACAAATTATATACTACTAAGAAAAATATAATAAAAAGATATTCTATTAGACAAGAAAAACTCAAAGGTGATCAAATAACATATCCCTTCTCACACTTAAGTTGAAATTTTTCCCTAATGTTCATAATTCAAAACTAAAGTATAAAATGTGAGACAAAGGAATAGAAAATACCTGGATAAAGATGTGATCATGAAAGCACTTTGTTGATGTGAATTGTAGCCATCTGAATATTAAGGATAAAAAATTAAAGCATAAAAAATAGAATACAACAAACAAAAACTAAAAACAAACATATAAAACACACTAAAAGCATGGTAAAAACATACCAATTTATTCAAAGCACACCTTCCTACTTCTACAGTAAGGTTGTCTCCCAAGAAGCACGTATTTAATGTCTTTCAACTGAACCTTAAGGTTAGAAAATTTTCAATCTCTTCCTACGTCTACCACCTGGCTTCTCATCATTGTCCTTGGAATAATGACAAACCAATTTTGGAAAGGTTCTTACACCATTTAGTGGAGTCTTGAATTTATGAGGCCTATCCTGAATGAAACACCATGGTAAAAGGTCTAGGTACATAACTCTAGGCTTAGGATTGGAAACTAAAATACCTCGTCTCTATTTTCCATAAAACTCTTATCTTAGTTTTCATTTTTCAAAAGAAGATATATATATATATATATATGAAAAAAGCGCCTGTCGAATAGTTTTTTTAAAATGGAATGCTATTTCCTAATTATATTATAATATGATGATAAGTAGTCGATTAGGGAAAGGGAAATACCTAGAAAATCTATAGACTCAAGTGCTTCCTAAGACTCTTAATTTATCTTACTCTCTATAATAGAATTAACCTAGTTGGTGTTACAAGATCAAGTTCCCTAACTAATGTTAATATTTCCTCTAGGGTTCTTTAACCATGCTTAGCTTACAACTCATTAGAAAAAAATAAAGATTACTCAAATGTAGCCTTATTAAGCCAAGAATAATCTAGGTGATCCATCCAACTATAGGTGTAATTATCATCTAAGTACTCAATAATGTTGTTGATCAGAAAAGGGTGAAGGCTATTCAAAACAAGATGGATGGAGCCAAGAGTAATCAAGGTATTACATTGATTCAGGGGTATAGGTATGGTCAATTTGATTTAAATGGTTTGTCTAATTATCACCCTAACCAAATTCAACTTCAAGTTTATATTGCCAATAGTCCTATTCACACCACGTCTTTTTTTATGTCTAAGAGAAGTCAGTAGAAGGTAGCTCACCATAAAAACCAAAATAAAATAAAATAAAACAAAGAAAAAATAGAAAATGTAAGTCTAAACATCAAACTAACACAGAAAACAAGGGAAAAAACACATGCAATAAAATATATCTCTAAAGTAATGAACATTGATATATTCCTAATATTACAATTACATTTCTCTAACAATGGCGTTAAAAACTTGTTGTCGGTCGGTCACATATAAAGTAATCTCAAATAAATCTACCTTTTAACCTATAAAATTATAATTAATTTAATACTAACTTTTTAGTAAGTGTACTAGTCATAATAAGTAATATAACGGGGTATATTTAAGACTCCGAATGTATATTCCACAAAGAAGTATGCATTTAAGTATTGGGTCAAGCGAATTACAATTATCTAGAGACTTACAACTTATGAATTAAGAAATTAAGTACTATAAAACTAATCCTAGAGAACTTTCGATCAATTACAAAAGAGTTCAAGGATGCTTTTCCTAATTCAAATTATTCAGTTAAGCCTTAGGTGGTTGATAATTTAATTGATTAAGGATTTATGATGCCTAATCTAGGGTATCTTCACTAAATCAAGACACAGTTATAGTTAAGACTGTACCTTATCTTTATTATTCATATCCTAAAATTTGATCATGCATCAGACTTAGGTAATGGGCCTAAAGATCAAGAATTATAGTCCTAAAATTCCCTATTTCAAAACTAGTACCCTCATAATTAACTAGAGTTTGGTCATGCACTGATTTAAACCACTTTGTTTATTAATCTGTCCAATAACCTAGATAGATTTTTAGATCTTAGATTTTTTAATTACTTTTTTATAAGTAATCAATTTAAGACAAGTATTAAGCATTCAATAAATGAATATTAACTCATAAAGTAGGTACTAAGACATTAATTAACACATTAATCAATCTAAATTAATTGAAAATTAACATTAAGCATATAAATTAATCAAAGAACACAAGTTAACTAACTTAAGAAACATAACCTTGATTACTTCAACATAATAACAGCATAAAATGAAATTAAGAGTTAAAAGTCACCAAATCGTATCCTCAGATAATTATCTAGCTCTAAATCACGTTTATGTAGCTTCTGAAAACACAAAAACAACTTACAAACTTAAATTACAAAGACTGAAATAGAAAAACGTATTAAAACCTCACTAAAACTAACATTGATTTGAAACATTCAAGAGAAAAAAGGTGTTTGTAGCCTTAATCTACTTGGTTCTAGGGCTTGAAGATGCCCCTTTACTTATAGGAAGTAGCTCCTGAAGATTAGAGCAAGTGGAAGTCGTAAATGATGAAGAACATCTAAAAAATGCATTTGCTGACCCTATATGTCGAGTGCTGGGAAATTGTACAAGATTTGCTCCAGACCACTATAGAGCTCCTGTAGACCACTGTATAACTCTTTAACTTGATGTTTTTACTTCCTTTTTACAAATTTAACATTTTTAAACATAAATTAATTATCAAAGCACTAAAATATGGGAAAATATACAAAAAAATATCAACTAATATCTCTATGAATTTGACTGGTAATTTCATGCCATTAGATGTGATCTTGGCCAATAAAAGGAGAAGAAGCTACATTTCATTTAGTATACAAGCAAGGCCTTGGAAGAGGCCCAATTGAGCTACACCACAATTGTAAAGGAATTGCTTGTGGTGGTATTTATTTATGACAAATTTCATTCATATCTTTTAGACTCAAAGGTTATTATGATTATAGATCATGCAACATTGTGCTACCTTTTTGCTAAAAAGGATGCCAATCTAAGGCTAATCCAATAGGTGATTTTACTCCAAGAGTTCGATATTGAAATTAAAGATAAGAAAGGAGTATAAAATGTAGTAATGGATCACTTATCAAGACTTGAAGAAGGGAATCTCCAAGGAGAAGAGGAAATCAAATAGCACTTTTTGTATGAAGCTTTAATGATGGTAACTGATCCTTTTCTTCCATAGTTTATCGATATTGCAAATTATCTTACAGGTGGTATTCTTCCTTCTATTTTATCAAACTAATAAAGGAAGCACTTCTTCTTTCAATGCACTCGTTATTTATCAGATGAGCTTGTATTATATAAAATATATGCTAATGGTTTAATTCATAGTTATGTCCCCGAAGAGGAAATGCTTGAAGTGCTAACCCAATGTCATAGCTACCTCTATATAGGACACTATAAAGTTAAAAAGACGATGGCTCATGTATTAGAATTTCAATTTTATTAATTGAATTAGTTCAAGGATGCTCAGGAGTATATGCTTCATTATGATAAGTATCAAAGAGTGGGGAATATTTCAAAAAGAGATAAGATGTCACTTTCCAACATATTGGAAGTTAAAGTATTTGATGTGTGGGCTTAGACTTCATGAAGCCTTTCCTATTATCTCTAGGTAACTCTTATATTTTATTTGGAGTTGATTATGTGTCTAGGTAGGCTGATGTAGTAGTTACTCCAACTAATGATGTCAAGGTTATCCAATGATTCATGAAGAATACATTCAATAGTTTTGGAGTACCTAGGTCTATTATATGTGATGGAGGTGCTCCTTTTTGCAATAAGCCCTTTGATATACTTTTGAAGAGATATGGAGTTCATCATAAGGTAGCCACTCCTTATCATCCTCAAAAAAGTTGTTAGGTAGAGGTGGTGAACCGAGAATTAAAGAGGACTTTGGAGAAGGTGGTAAGTAGTTCAAGAAAGGATTGGGCTATGAAATTAGATGATACATTGTGGGCATAGCTAATAGCTATTAAAATAATTAAATGTGAAAATCCATTTAAACTTGTGTATGGAAAGGCTTACCGCTTACCTTTAAATTGGAACATAGGGCATTTTGGGACATTAAGAAGTTGAATTTCAATTGGAAGATGGTTAATGAGAAATGATTGTTGCAACTTAATGAATTATATGAACTAAGGTATGATGCTTATGAGAATTCCAAGTTGTATAGGAAAGGGTGAAGTAATGGCATGATAAACATATTAAGAAGAAGGAGTTCAAGAGTGCGGACTTGATTCTTTTATTCAAATCAAGGCTTCAATTGTTTTTCGAAAAGCTCAAGTTAAGATGGAGTGGCTTGTTTAAAGTTGATCAAGTGCTCAACCATATAGCTTTGGAATTAGAAAATGAAAAAGGTGAAACTTTCAAGGTCAATAGACATAGATGCAAGCTATACTTTGGAGGAACCATCTCACATATAAGGGAAGTAATTTCCTTCCTTTACTTTAATCTTTCATGACTCGCTTGAAGCTTGGTCAAGCTCACAACCTTAAATGAAGTATGTTGTGACTAGTTTTTAGGTTATTTGTTCCATTTCTTTAAGTCCTTAAGTAGTTTGCTTCTCTCTTTTCATCTTTTTCTTTATGCTTAAATGATGTTCTCTTAAGTTTGATTAATGTTCTTAGGTTGAACTTGATGTTTATTCTCGAGTTTGAAAGTTTGGAGTGTTTGTAACATTTAGGAGCCTCATTAAGGAAAAAAAAGCTAACACAGAGAAATTCTCTACCACCGTTATGCTTGTGCATGAGGGTGACAGGAAATATTGAGGGAGTGCTATCACAATTATGTAGTTGCATGGTCGTGATAGCATATTTTGTTGTTTTAACTAGCTTGCCCTAAAATCCCCTATCCCACTTCATCTTTTTCAATTCTTTCCTTTTCCAACCTTTCCCTCTCACCATAGCCGACCTTTACATCTCAGCTTTAAGTCTCCTTACTCATTTTTCTTCATTTTCCAACAAATCCTTCCGAGTCTTAGTGGATTCTTCATTAAAATTTCAACATTTCTGCAACTTTCGTCTCATCATCTACTCTTTTTTACTATTTATATTTCTTTATCACTTTAAGGTTTGTTTCACATCTGATTTGGGTCTCCTTGTCTATTATTTTGTATTTTGCATTTATTTTCCATTCATCTCCAAGAACAAAATCCATTGTTCGAAAATCTATCCCTCCTATCTAAGCCAAAGTTGGTGGGCATGGAGTAAGGAACATTGCTATAGATTATAGAGCTCCATTCCCCCATCTTTTCCAAAGAGGAAGGTAAGAATTTCACCCTTCTTAGAACTGGAACTATTTGTGTTCCTAGATATTTTATTTTTAAACTTTTAGAAAGGATAGATCTTAAGAAAAAATTCTTGAAATTAAGTAGAAAGTGTGGTTGGGAAACCTTTATGTAAATGGATTGTCTTATATGTTAAGATTTTACACTTGAATTATTCACTTCATTAAGTTATGAATCCAAATATTTTTTTTGTTTTAGATTGAGAGGTCAAGCTTAGCAATTGGATTAGAAAGTGTTTAATAAGATTTTTTCTTTCCTAAAATCACATGTTGAAGATACACATCAAGTCTTTCAAGTTACATCAAATTGGAGATACTTAACTGAATTTCATGATTTCAATGCTCATAGTCTTTAAACGCATACATTATAAGTCAAGAACATTTGGTTTTTCACAAGTTCATGTGTTATGTTATTTTTAATAAGATTCAAAGAAACAAATGTTCCTCCAAGGAATTATTTTTTTAATGATGCATGGATGCCAAAGTTAAGCTTCACACATCCTTTTAAAATTTTCATGATTTAGTCCAATCTATTGCTAAAAGGAGTAACTATTTAGGAATGTGGTACATTGCGACTGCCTTGGCTTATCATTTGTCAATTGCTATTGATGGTTAAGCTACAATACATTGTAAATATTTTAATGGCCTATAATTGAGAAGAGCTAAAATTCTAAAGAACCATCATAAGGAGCTTCTGAATCCTACTATTTTTAAACATAAGTTCACTTAAAGAACTTCTAGTTTGACTACTGCACCCAAATCTAATGATACGTTTCATGATGTATCCAAGGAGTCAGGTTGGGCACGATTACGTAATGTCGTGTAGCTTAACAACCAGAAGATGAAGTAATGCATGGATTAAATGGATGAACAATTGTATTTAGTAGTGCGTCAACTACGCTACCTGACCTAAAAGATGCTCAAATCCTTCATAATGCAAGGGCTCTAAGTGTCCTCTCCAATGTCATCACCCCAACACTCCCCATAAGTTTTTTCATCCCTCTCTCTTTTAATTGTTGGTTGTTGATAAGTCTATCTTGGACAATCAAATAATAAACCTAACTAAAGCTAACTATATTGTAGGGTAAGCTATTGGGAAGCTATGGTCGAATCCACATGGAGCTAGGGGGTATTCCTATTTCTAATATTGTAAATAAAAACAAAAAAAACCCTTGAATGCAAAAAGAACTAACATAACTAAGACATAATAAAACTAACAAAAAGGACAATCACAAAGCAAAACATAATAAACAAATAACAATAACAAAGAAATGGGCTGAAGTTATCCTTAAAATTCTAAGATAATTATTGATCCTTGAATTTTGATAAAAGGTACTCTAGCAAAGATGTCATCCTATAGTTTTGAATAAGCTCTCAAATCCTCAATTTCTCTAACTTAAGTAAATCTAACAAGATATGGAAATGCTCTTATATTCACTATAACCTAGAACAAGATCTCTAGATTTAATAGTGAAGACGTATTAGATACTAAGGAATGACTAGCTTAGACTACTAACATACAAGCTCGAAAAGTATAATCTAAAGGTATGGGAACCTAGACTAGTTGGTTATGTATCATAACAAATTCAACTAATCTATTGCTACCTTTTTGAAAATCACCAAGGAAAATTACATATCTCATGCTCAATCCTAGAATTCAAATTAGGAAAGTACCTAAAAGGTGATCAAGCCTAAAGATAATACCTAATTCATGAAATTTAACTAAGGTTCCAAACTAACCTAGCCTAAAAAAACCAAATCAATTCAAAGCAAACTCCATTCTCACAATTAATTAACCCTTCATCATTCCTATACCTTCAAGCCCTAAACACCTAGCCATACATATTTAAATTAACCAAAACAAAGACTAAACAAACACAAAACTATATTTAACTAAATAAAACTAAAA
>JAOXYD010238577.1:0-12624 GCA_028565735.1 Pinacopodium congolense | reverse complement strand
AAAAAAAAGAAAAAATTTAAAAGCTTTATAAGAGTAAGCAAAAAACGTTTTTTTTTTAAGAAAAGATGTGCACTTCAACTTCTTTCCAAGATACCTATCTTTTCAACACACTTAAACAAAATATTAGTAATAAAGGTGTTTTGTTATCATCAAAATAAGGTAGAACCTCCTTTGATTCAACAACCTCTCCCTTTTTGGTGATGATAAAACCATGTGATATTAAAACACTCTCCCTAAAATAAACAAGAATTCAAGGTTCACAACTATAAATTCAAGTTCAACACCCCCTCAATTCATGCATAAAGGCATAATATAATATCGGACCAATTTCTCTTTTAAAAGTACAAAAATGATCTTTGCGCAAAGGTTTAGTGAAAATATATGTTAATTGAAGCAAAGTCTCAATAAAATCAAGTTTTATATCTCCACTTTGAACATGATCTCTAATAAAATGATAATGAATTTCAATATGCTTAATCCTAAAGTGTTGAATGGGGTTTTTTGTAAAGAAAATAGTACTAGTATTATCACATCGTATAGGACTTTTATGAAGATTTAAGCCATAATCTCTAAATTATTGTCTAGGCCATAAAACTTGAGTGCAATAACTACCGGTGGCTATATATTCAGCTTCCACTATAAACAATGCAACAGAATTTTGTTTTCTATAAAACCATGAAACTAATGCATTACCTAAGAAATGGCATGCACCAAATGTACTTTTCCTATCTAATAAACTTCCCGCCTAATAAGCATCATAAAAGTAGCTAAATCTAAATATGCATTCCTAGGATACCAAAGTTCCCAAATATAATGAGCCATTCAAATATTACAAAATATGTTTAATGGCTAATAAATGAGATTATCTAGGTAAAGATTGAAATTGTGCCCATAAACAAGCACTGAACATGATATTAGGTTAGCTAGTAGTTAGATACAACAATCCACTAGTAGGGTTTAATTATATGGTATTTTCATATGCATTTCAAAGTTATTTCATCCTTATTATAGTGTTTATATATTTAACTTGTGTTCATATTTAGTTTGTATGTAGATTTTATCATTGGAATATAAATACAAGTGAAAGGAGGAAATTTTAAGAGGATATAGAGCAAATTTGGAGTAAAGGAGCAAAAACCAAAGGAGCCAGACTCTATAGGTGATTCTATTGATTGAATACAAAACATCGGTCGACCGAATTCAGGAAATCAACTAACCAAAAGTCCCTTATAGGTTGACCAAACCTCCACTTTTCCACATCGCTATTAGCATATTAAATCGCAGTCATTGATTGTTATTAAAGAGGACAAATGGCATTTATTGAACACTCTAAGAAACCCTACAGAAGCACTATAAATAGAAAGTTAGCAATCATGAAGCAGCAATTTTTGGAAATTCTATCTTAGATTCCATCTTTCATATTATTTGTTTTTCTTAGTTTTTTTTGTAGATTTAGGTCTACTTAGAGCATCTTTTTTTTTTGGTTTCTTTCGTTAGATTAGTGTTTAGGTACTGCTTTATTTCTGTTCTTTCACTATTTTCTTAGCTGCGTTTCTTTTATTTGTTTTATAGTATTTTTCATTTGGTTTTTCCTTAAGTTATTGTGAATGTTTAAAATATTTTGGTTAATGAGAGTTTCTTTATATTTCCAACCTTTTTTCATGTTCTTTTTCTAGGGTTATTACTTTTTTAATTTCTATTATTGTTGTTTTTAGTATGTTAGCTTAGTTTATGCTTTAATTGGAAGTTATTGATATGATTTAGATGATTAATTGTGAGAATTGATTAGGAATTAATTGGGTTTTGTGATTTATTCAAGCTTGAATTGAAATTCTAGTTAAATGACATGAATTAGGGATTAATTCTTAGGACTGGCAATCTTAGGTATAATTTCTAGTTCAATTGCTAGGAATAAGCCTGTGATACATAATTGTTTTAATGATTTCTATAAGTAGCCATAGGCTAGTTAAATTTTTTAGTGAACTTAATCAGTCTAGTCTAGGATTCCAATTCTTTAAGTTACATAATTCCAGCTTTCAAGATTGTGGCTTAGGTTAGTTGTTACCTAGTTCTTAATCCTGTTGCGTCATTAAATCTAAAGAGCTTGTTCTGGGTTATCGCGTAATTAGGGATACTTTCAAAGCATATTGGATTTATCTAAAATTGGTGGAACATATGGGTTGAGAGATTGTTCAAACCTATAGGCTAGCATCTTAGACCAGTCACAATTTATTTATTTCATTGATTAATTATAAGTCTAAATCCCTAATATATCTTCTGACCTTCTGTCTTTTATTGTTGTCTGTTTCTTTGTGTTTTGAATCCTCATCGATTTTTTCTTGTTTTTTTGCTTTTCTATGCCTTTGCATCCAAATTTTTTCTTTTCTTTTTCCTTTCCTTTAGCGCAACATCAGAAATAACCATAAATGCACCCTAGCTTTCTATGAGATAAACCCTGACTTGCCCTATCTACATAGTTAGGATTAGTTAGGCATTTTATTATTTGGTGAGCCAACGGCATCTCCTATCAAATACAATTGTTAGATAAAATCATTTTAAAATACACTTATTATTGGATAAACCATTTAAAAATTACCTTTTAACATCCATTTGAAATAATTTAAAACCCATATGAAATGCAAAGCAAGTAAAAGTCTAATGCTTTCTAATCTGGCTACGGGTTAAAAGTTTCATCATAGTCTATTCCTTCTTCTTAGTTATATCCTTTAGTCACTAATCTTGCTTTTCTTCTAATAATATTACCTTATTCATCTAATTTGTTCTCGGAAACCCATTTAGTACCTATTATTAGATAATCTATGAATCTAGGTACAAAGATCTAAACTTTGTTTTGTTCGAATTGATTTAATTCTTCATTCATAGCTAAGATCCAATTTTCATCATCTAAAGCCTCTTCAATAGCCTTAGGTGTGATCTTTGAAATAAAAGCAAGATGTGATAAGTTAAAATGCAAACGAGTGGTTACCCCTTGTTAGATATCACCTATTATTTGATCGGATGGATGATCCTTCTTATATTTCCTTTCTCTTTGTAATTCTTCATCTCTCCTTTCTTCACTTCGTTCAACAATTGGCTCTAGAGATGTTTATCCTCTGTCTTTAAGTGAAAGGTTCTATAAACTCTTGGACAAATCTATATTGTTACTCTTAACCACTTTATTTCTTTAAAAGGGTTAGTCTCATCAAATATAACATAAATGTTCTTGTTATATACCCTATATGCTTTACTAGTTAATGAATACCCCAAGAAAATGCGTTCATTTGATTTTAGAATCAAATTTTAACAAACTATATTTAGTATTCAAGTTATAACATTTACAACTAAAAACTTTGAAATGACTAATTTTCAATTTCTTAACATTAAAAATTTCATAAGGCTTTTTATCCAATTTATGCTTAATATTCACTATATTAATAACATGACATGCACATATAACCTCTTAAGCCTAAAAATATTTAGGTAAATTATAATCATTAATCATGTTTATAGTCATTTATTAAAAGAACTATTCTTTCTTTCTATTACAACATTTTGTTGTGGTGTTCTAAGTGTAGAAAAGTTATGTAAATTGCCATGAGCATCACAAAAATACTCAAATATGTCATTATTGAATTCTCTACCATGATTGCTTCTAATAGATGTAACTAACAATGGTTTTTCATTTTGTATTTTCTTTGAAAACTCACAAATAATTTAAAGCATTCATCTTTTGTACTAAAAAACAAAACCCATGTAAATCTACTAAAGTCATCAGCAATAACAAAGGTATATGCTAGCTACCCTAATAAGGTCAAACAAACCAATATGAAGCAATTTAAGCAGCCTGGAGGATGTTACCGATTTATTTCTTTAAAATGAGCTTCTTACTTGCTTTTCCATTTGGCATGCTCCACAAATTTTATCTTTTTCATACTTGATGCTTAGAAGTCCTCTAACAAGTTATTTTGAATTTAGCTTTAATAGGAGATCCATACTTACATGTCTAAGTTGTCTATTCCAAGTCCAATCACACTCACTTAAAGAAATAAAACACTCGTGTTTAAGGTTAGTTACACAGTGTAAATCAACAATGTAAATGTTTCCTTCTCTTTTCCTAAGAAAATAACACAATCATCATCCATCTTAGATACAACACACTCATCTCATGCAAAACTCTCTTTATAATCTTTATTACATAATTGACTAACAATTAACGGATTATGCTTTAAACCATTAACAAGAAATACATTATTGATTAAAAGGTGGTTATCCTTACCAACCTTTTCGATGCCAATTACCTTACTCCTAGCATTGTCACTGAAAGTGATGGATCCTCCATCATTGCTTTTGAAAATTATGAACTATGAGGGATTGCCAGTCATATGTCATGAGCATCCACTATCTACATACCATTTGTTTCTTTCTTTGATGTCTTATAAAAAAAACCATATAGATTTAGGTGCCCATCTTATCTTAGGTCCTTAAGTGTTAGCAACATATCTGACTCATCCTTTTAGAAAAAAATCTCTTTTCGATTACTGTTTTGAAATTAAATAATGCTAATCATAAAGGTTAAACTTTTAAAAGGTTTACGAAGGACCGTGAATGTGAAAAGATAAAATATAGGATAATATTAAGTCTATTTATGAAAGCTTAAAAAAATTTAGGATTAATAGCCTATATTCGAACAAATTAGTCTTATTAGTCGACTGATCTATGATAGGCTAACCAATGTCCATGGTCAGTAGACCAAACTCAAAATAAAAGGCATATTAATAACTAGATATGAAGTTCTCATTTGTAAACATATAAAATATAAACTAGCATGCATTTGAAGAGATTTATCTAATCTTTATGACCCATATTATTTTTGTTTTTTGAGTATTATATCTCCTATATTCATTCAATAAAACATCTAAACTCTCATAAAAAAATATGAAACATGACCATAACATTTGTAATAAGAGCATAATAAAGGAGTATATGCATTTCTCAACCTAAAGTCAATATAAGCTCTTTGCAAAATTTGCTTAGGTTGAAGAAATATTTTTCTATCATGTGCATCTTACTTTGAGAAAATCTTTTAGGCCTTATAGTATACATGAATGTATGATATTGAGTTTGTGGTGTACTAGATGCCCATTAATAAAAATTGTTTTTCTAGTAGAAGCTCCATCGTTATATCCTAATCCATGTTTTTCATTTGCAACCATTTGAACACCTAATATAGTATCTAATTTTTCTTTTCCCTTAGTAAATTTTACAAGAGATTCTTTAAAGGATTCAACTTCTTTCTTTAAGGTTCTGTTTTCATTAACTATTTTATCATTATCTTTTTTGGATAAGCTCATATCTTTCCTATGATTTTCATTTTCCAATTTGCATGCTTCCAACTCATCTACAGTTTTCCTGAATTTATCATATAATTCTTTGTTTTTCTTTGTCAATTCTTCTATATGATCCAATACTTCATCACAAGAGTAAACACCTTTAAATTCATTTTCACTAAAGGGGGACATATCTTGTCATGTATCATAAAGCCCATATTGGCTACTTCCTCTTCTTCATAATCACTTGATTCAAACCACACAACTTTCAAAGATTTCTTTTTCTTTAACTCTCTCTTTTCTTTCTTTCAAATCTTCTTTTCTTTCTTCTCTTCTTTTTCTTCTTTTTCTTCTTCTTTTTGTAGGTGTGGGTATTATGATCTTGAGTGGCCTTTTTCACCATATTCATAGCATGTTGCATTAGATGATTTATTCTTAGAGAAACACATACCTTTTCTACGCATTGATGCATTTCTTATGAACTTCATTAATCTTCTTGTGATAAGGGTGAGTTCCTCATTCCTGCTCCTAATGATGATTCTTTATTGTTGCTTTCTTCCTTTTTAGCCTATTTAAACGTTACATTTTTCTTTTTTGACATATCTTCTTCTTTTTTAATATTTTTCATCCTCATCCCATATGTTAATAATGAGTTAATGAGTTCATTGAGAGGGATTATGTTGAGGTCTTTAGCTTCTTGAATTGTTGTTACCTTTGCTTCTAATTACTTTAGTAGAGACATAAGGATTTTCCTAACAAGCTCACCACTAGAATAGGTCTTACCTAGACCTTTTAGGGCATTTATGATATTATTAAAACGAGCATACATAATGGAAATATTCTCATCATGCAACACTCGAAAAAGTTAATAATCCTTATTAAGCAGGCTTATTTTAGTTTCTTTCATTTGGTTTCTACCTTCGTAAGTGATTTCTAAAGTATGAAAAATATTGTATGCATTTTCACACATAGATATCCTATTATATTATTCCATACTTAAAGCATGTTATAAAATATGCATGGCCTTATATTTTAAGGATATCGATTTCTTTTCTTAAATATTCCATTCATTTTCTTTGTTTAACACTATTTCATTACCTATAGGTTTAGTAGGTAAGAAAAACTTTTACGATACCATCATTTATAAATCGGCATTTTCACCCATCAAATAGCATCTTGTCCTATTCTTCCAATACAAATAATTACTTCCATCAAAGAAAGGAGTTCTATGATGATTATGACCTTTTATGCTAGATGATGGAGCTACAAAATTCATAAAATGTGCCATAAGATCTTTGGTCACTAATTCATTAGAATTAAACTTTATGTTGAACCAATGTCTGATAACAATTGTCAGTCCTAAATGGAACTTATGAGGGGTGAATTAAGAGAAAAAATTCTTTTATAAAACACAAATGCTTTACCTAAATTTAAAAGATAAATAAAATAATATGCAAAAAAGATGAAGATGATATATAAAATTAAAAGCAATGAAGAAGAAATCTATATCATTAATTTGGTTACGCCTTTATCAACTACAAGCTCCTTCTGTAGCTCAAAGATAACCTTCTAATTCTTTTTCTAAGGTTTAAGAATGACCTTATCTAATTCTTTTTTTAAGGCCCAAGAGTAACCTTGCTAAGAAAGCATAAAATAAAATGACTCACTCAAAAACACTTTTGGTATATAAAGAGGCCCTTAACACTTTAGAACAAACAACTTCACATAATTCCACCAGAATAGTAAAACAAATAGGAGACTTAGAATACATTTGGATCGTTAAAAACTCGTTGTTCTATTTTTCTCCTGCTAATAACACAATTAATCTGGATCAATTAACCATTGCTACAAATCTCCAACTTTAATCTTCATTAACTCTTATTATCGTTATAAAATATGATCGTTCTTGATCTTTTGCTCTGTAATCTTCTTCATTCAGTTGATTGATAGGAGATGATCGATCGACTGATTTGCTTAGTTTTTCTTATTTGGTTGACCGGTATGCTAGATGTTGTCAATCGATAGACATTCTTGCTTTATTCGATCAATCAATCTTCAGTCTATCTTCAGTTGGTTAACCAATCTTCATTAAATGCCAAAGACTAAAAAAATCTTTGTCACTTGTTAGACTCTAAAAAAATTTATCAAATGCACTCGGATTTCTTTCCAAGATACCTATCTTTTCAATAAAATTTAAAAAATATTAGTAATAAAGGTGTTTTGTCACCATAAAAACAAGATGGATCCTCCTTTGATTCAACATTTATTTAAGTTGTTAGATTAAGTTTTAGTGTGTTCTTAGTGTTTTAAGTTTGATTCATGTTCAAATTTTATGTTTAATCTTTCTGGAATTGTTGGGACTTGATTTAGGATTAAAATGATGAATTTTGATGTGATTTTTCTCCTTTAGAAGTTCTTTCTATATACCTAAACAGTGGATCTTAAACAGCAGGGATTGACCTATATAAACTATAGTTTTACTCTTTTATGAAGACTTAAATGGTGGCACCTAAATGGCACCATTTAAACCCCAACAAACGTCATTTAACTCTACAATTAAAACAAAAATGATGCAACATCGTATTCTTCATCTTCCCCCTCCTTCTGCCATTCTCCTTCGAGCTCTCGCCTCTTGTTCTTTCCAAAAGACATAATTCACTCATTTATCAAGAAAATTAAGCGTTCTTGGTCTCTATTTGTCACATTTATTGTTTTAAACAAGATTATAGGCTTGAATCATTCAAAAACTCCCTTAATTAACCCAGAAATTTGATGAAACCCTTCATTGTCATTGTTCATTGCCACAAGTAATTTTTTATTTTTATAGCACTTTAGGCTTCCATTTGCTTAGATTTTGGTATCAATGTATTAGAAATTCCTTAAGCTTTCTAATGATACCTATTTGATTGCTTAATTCCATAGCTGAATTATTGGGAATATTTTAATGAATGGAATATTTCGATGACCCTCAACAGAAGAAGTTTCTAAATTTCTTAGTGTTTTCAGACCAATTTCAATGTGTTTATTGTATAATCTTAAGTCAGATGGCACCTAAGAAATCTTCTTAAGCCCCTAATTTAAGAAAATGACCTTCATTCGATAATTCTCGCTTCACTTCTCACGAGAAATATGATTAGTTCGAGGCCTACCATCAAAACGAGTTTATTGTTGAGTGATTAGTATAGTCTAATATAGAAGCCAAGTTTAAAGTTTCACCTATCTTCCAAGCCTTCCAGGGGCTCCTAATTTTGACAATTGTGGGTCCTTACTATCCAATGTTAATTAAGGAGTTCTTCACTAACATCGATGAAAAGGACAACTTAAACTTGTTCGATATTTGTTCGATGGTTCAAGGTAACCCAATAATCCTTACTCAGTCAATGTTCTCTGATGCTTAGAGGTACCTAATATGGGAGATTTGTATGTAGTTAAACTAGATAGAGTCTGAGGTGATTTGATCACTCCCGATCCCACCTTTTCAATTATTATGGCTACATCCTTGCCAAGTATGATTAGCCCTCCAGGCATGCGAGGTTACGCTACTTGCCAGTTATCTATTCAAGATCGTATTATTATACCATTGCTTAGTGCAAATGTGATTCCATGGTCTGGTATGCTAAATTAAATTAGGTTTAATGACACCTATCTTTTATGTAAGTTACTTCATAGATTAGGAGCTATACAGGGATTGCCCTTGACTGGATTTATTTTTTAGAGCATAAGAAATGTAGTCCACTTTACTTGCCAAACTTGACAAACTAAGAACTTCTACTTTCTATGCTTATTTATGAGGATATTTGAAGCACCAAGTGTTTCTTTTGATGATGAGGTGACAGTTTAACCTACCAAATATGTTTCTTACTCCACTCTGAAGTTATGGTCATATTATTGAGTTCAAGGGAAGTAAAGGAACACTATCTTTAGGCCCTTATAGGTGAGCGAGCATTTTTATGGTGCTAATGCTCCAGCATTCGTACCTAAGCCTGCTCCTAAGGAAGGTATTAGGTAGGCTTCCTCTAAGGCCATTCCTAGCATGATTAGGCCTCCACCCATAGATGATCATATTCTTTACTTATGTATTGCCTTCTAAGCCACCCTCTAGTGATTTTTCAACTATTATTTTGAGGATGGATAGTAGTATAGAGATTGAGCTAGCTGTTATTATTTCTCGGATGGATCGGATGGAGTAGGATAAAGTGGGCATATGTTTTGAGTCCTGATGCTTAGTTGTTTTTGCTCACATATTTTATTCATGGACATGCTTCTTCGTTCTTTATTTTTAGCTTTTTCTTTTAGTTTTAGATTGGCTTATTATCATGTATTTTAAGTTCTTTAATTCTATTCTAACTCAATAATGTACTTTGTTATTATTTATTTGTATTTGGAGTAAACTTTTATTATTATTTTCTACTAATGCTTTTATATTTTATTTATCATTTCTAGTTAATACAATCAAAGATCCAATTTCAATATTCACTTTGACAAATCATTAAAAGATATCATCATTATTCTGGGTGCTTTCAGTTCCTTTTCTCCCATTTTGTGATTTCTTTCTGGTTTTATAAACACTGAGGACAATGTACACTTTAAGTGTTAGGAAAGGAATAGATTTAAGTATGAGGAAGGGATTTGGTTGTATTCCTTATTATATCATTATAGAAACGTGATCATGCATTCATCATTTCTTACTAAGGATGAGTTGTTAAATGGATTGATTAAGTTTTTATAATATGTTGGATGATGATCTTTGTTTATTTTGAATTCTTTATGCTTATCTTGAATTGGCCAGTTAAGGTAAGATGTTATATGATTAACGATCCGATACTTGCCTACTTTGATCAATGGAAAAATCAATAAAAAATATGATTATAATCAATGAATTATCAAGTTATGGTTAATCATGAGAGTATTAGTTTTAAAAGATGGATTTTAAGACTACAACTTAAATTTTAAGCCTAATACCTAATATTGATGAATGACCAAACTTCAATTTAGGGTGATTAGAGATAAGGCATTATCTTAACCATAACATTGCCTTGATTTAGTGATGTGCCTAGATTAGACATTCCAATCCTTTTTATAACTCAATTAATTCATTTAAAGTTTAATCATTATCTAATTAATCAATTTGGCAATTCTTAGGCAATTTGGAATCTTGCATAAGCTGGATGATTCTATTTTAATTTAGCAATTGTAACCCTTTTTATTTAGTAATCTGGAGCTCTTTAGATAATTTTAATTTAAATGACCTAGTAATCATTAACTTTCCCTGTGGGTTTGACATTCCAAAGTCATAAAAATACTTTACTTTATTACTTGTTGATCGGTATACTTTTCGTAATTGTTGGTTTTGAAATTGATTTAAGAAAGTGTTCTTAATTACTTGATTTGATAATTAATTATGATAATTTAGTCCTAAACCAATCAAAAACACTCATTAATCTCATCATCAGTAGATTGGGAAGAAGATGGTACCTTATCTTCAAAGGTCATGAGACAAAAATTGTCACTTCCCTTTTCAGATTTTTCACTTTCCTCTTCACTTTCTGTCTCCCATAAGGCCTTTAAGGCTTTCTTTGCCTTCTTATCCTTCTTCTCCCTTCTTTCTTTCTTGCTACTTCTTCTATCCTTCTCATTCTTCTTAAAAAGTGAGCAATGGCTCTTCAAATTGCCTAGTTTCTGACATTAAAATAAATAACATTAGTGGGCTTTCTTTTTTAGTTATTCTTACCTTGCTATCTTCCATTTGAGTATGCCTTCTTCTTAAAAAATTTCTTAAACTTTTTAGTGAAAAGAGCTATTTCATCCTCACTACCTTTCGAAGAGCTGTCTTCTTCACTGGACTCCTCTTTTTGTCTTTGAATGCCAAGTTCTTTCTTGTTAATGAGCTTCCCCCTCTTTGTCTTTTGACTACTTCATCATCATTTTGTATATAAGCAATGAACCTATCAATTCTTCCAAAGGCAAAACATTAAGGTCTTTTGCCTCTTGAATATCAATTACCTTAACCTCCCATTCCTTATGTAAAGACCTTAAAATCATTTTAACAAGTTCAACATTTGAATATGTTCTTCCTAGACCATTTAATGCATTTATGATGTCAATAAATCTAATGTGCATGTCGAAATTGCTTTCATTGTGATGCATGGAAAATAACTCATTTTAATGTATTGAACCAAGATGGTTCTAATCATGTGTTTTGATGATGAAAAAACATTATTCTTACTAATGTTTAAGTCTTTGATGTTTATAAGATAGGTTGATATATAAAGTGTAAGTGTCATCTTGAAGATAATGAAGAGCTAAAGCATTAGATGATCAAGAGCTTGGATATCAAGGAACAAATGATAAATACCAAGTTATGATCAAGCTTGAAGATCAAGAGAAGATTGCTGATCAAGAAAAGAAGATCAAGTTAGTTAGGCTTAGGAAAGGTATTAAGTTGTAAGTCTTTTTTATCTTAATCAATGCTTGAAAAGGGCATGAACATTTGCATATATTTAGGTGACATATAGACTAATCATTGATGTGTTTATGCAACATGAAGTGTTTTAATGTGTTTGATGTGGTTAAGTTAATTGAATTGTTGCTTGAAGTTGTTTATGCATGTCTAAATTTGTTTGAACATCTTTGTGGAAAGAATTTAGGTTTATCTATGATTTAAGAATTGATAAAAAAAAGGTTTTAAAGTTGGTTAAAATGAAAAGTTTTGATAATAAAGGCAATTCTTATGTTTTAAATTGATTGAAATGTTTTGATGATTCAATTATCCTTGAATTATGTTTTAAAACTTGTTTAAAGTCTTATTTAATGTTAGGAATTTATTTGGAAAGTTTTAAAGTTGGTTTGGAGTATTTTTCATGTTTTTCTGGGTATAAAATGGCAAGTTTTTTATCTTAAAACTGCAAGCTCCTAGGGTGCCGTTATACACTATTTTCCAGAAGCCATCAACGACAGTATGTTCTTAGAATAACAGCGTCAACGATCAGTCCAGAAGATGTCGTTAAAGAGTTGGACTCTAACAGCTAGCTTCCTACTTCGGACTTAACAACATTTTAACCTCCCAAATGGCTACTTTTGTTTCTAATGACTCCAAACCTCTCTCAACTCTATATATATGGTTCCTAAACTGTTTTAACAAGTTTCGATGCCCTGAAAACAACATTACAAAGATCAAATCCTCATACTCTCAAAGCTTTCTTTATTTTCTGTACAACTTTTATTCAATTCGTATTTTGAAGTTTTAAGTTAGTTTCTTGTGCTATTAATTTTGTGTTTCTAGTTTTTTTAGGTATAG
>JAOXYD010238559.1:0-17316 GCA_028565735.1 Pinacopodium congolense | reverse complement strand
TAATAATAATTAAATACGAAATAAATTTAAATTTCTATTAAAATATGTTTAGACATTTTAAAAATGTATCTTAATTAATAAATTATATTAATTGTTTAAAAATATAAAAAATCTATTTATAAAACATGTTTATAAAATGTGAATAGATATGTTTTTTAAATTTTTAATTCATTTTTCTATTTTACTTTTTTATTTTATAAATAAAAAACAGAATATAATAAAAATATATATTATTTCTCTACTTTTGAAAACAAAATCAAAAAATATTATTAAAAAGTGAATTATCAGTTTAGTTTTAAATTTTTAAAAACTATTAAAATAATTCTTAAAATTTGCGTTTCCATTATAAGTCTTTCATGAACATTAATCTCATATTTATTATATAAAAAAACATTAATCTCACATGGATTGGTAAAGAATTCTCAAACGATGGGGAGATTTTTTTTTACTGGACTGTCGTTTTGAACTTCATGAACTATTTTAATAATTTTTAATAAGTCAATACTAAATTGATAATGACCTAAATCATAATATAATTGACCAAACAAAATAATACCCCAACCTAGAGCACAAAGGATGGGATTTCCCACGTGGCATAAAATCATTGATTCAAAAACCATTAGGCGTCCATCTTCTTCTTCTTTCCACCCCAATTCCCTTCCTTTCCCTTTCGCCGAAACATTCTAATACAGAAATGGAATTCAGAACTCTTCATTTCAACCTTTCAATACCTAACTTAACTAACTAAAGCTCTTTATCCAAAGAGGAGTTAATTAAAGATACCAAAAATCAAATCTTTTTTGCTCCGAGTTGCCACCTTTCTCTCTCTGTTCTTCTCCGCCATTGCCAGGAATCATCAATTCCAAGCAAATCCCGTTTCTGTTTTTCTCAAGCTAAGCACTTTCCATTCAACAATTATCCCGTTTCGAATACCCATTTGCTTAAATCCGTGAATAACACTCGTATCTAAAACACCTGACCACTGGAGAACAGAGCAAATATGAAGCGTATGAATTAGAATTGCAGCGTCCTTATGGACTGAAATTCTGAGCTTATTTGATGAACAACATGAACCGTAACTAATAGTATAACATAATGGCTTAGAGATCTTACTGGTTTCTTTTTCAGGGAATACTGATTATACGAGGAAATGTGAGAGAAGGAGATTAACAGAGTTCAGGGGACCTCCGCTGTTAATAGGCTCAGAATGAGGAAAATTCAAGTGAGTAAAGTCCGTATTCAGTACAATCAGCGGATCTGAAGAAAGAGTTGGATCTTTGTTTGTCGAACTATGGATTCAGTACGATCAGCGGATTCAAAGAAAAATCATGGCATACTGTAGTCCATAGCATTTGCATCATTCAATCCTCTCCTCTGAAAATGGATATATCTTCTTTTTCTGCTATTGCTTCTTATTTAGGCTGTTACATGTAAACCGGTGACTACTACTTTGTTTTTTCCTTGAAACTGGTGAATTTCCCAGAAACCAATCAATAGAGAGATGGTATTATTTACCTACCTATCTACCCTGCACTACTGCATATTGATTCTTCCAAGTAAACGATCAAAATTAAATATTTCCATCATGGGCAAGTCCACTAATATGACAAAAATGCATAAGCGTGTGGAAAGTGAAGAGATAGGCTTCAATCCATTTTCCATATGTAAACAAGATTAGAAAATATAAAAAGGAGGACTAGTTGAATTGACTTACCAAAAAACAGAGATGTGGAAATATGCTTAGAAGTTTCTGTACTACTTAAGCCAAGTTTTCAAGTAATGTTATTTCAGTAAAGTCAAAGTAAAAGATTGGTTAATGGATTCCTGTCGCCTTCACATGTTTAGTGTTCCTAGTCTATTCACTATTAATTATTAGCAGCTCAAAATGCAAATCTTTTACTAGAGGAATTAGACTTGCATTGAAAGGGAATTGGCAAGTCCCATGTTTTCCCCTACCCACCATCTATTCTTCCGCTCCACTCACTGCTTTTCAAATTTTTAGTCTGTAAGGAATCTAACCATTGACTTGATGAATTCTTTTTCAAGTTGCAGCATGTGAACTGCTTTTTCCTCTTAAAAAAACTCACATATTCTCAGTTTTCCATCCAGCAAAGGAGACCAAAAAGAAAAAATGATAAAACTCTTCTTAGTGCTGCCACTATTCACCTTCTTCACCACTTCCCTATGCTGCCCAGATCATCAAAAACAAGCCCTTCTTGGGTTCAAATCTTCCCTGATAAAAAGTATCAACTTTTCTTCAGATTATTACACCTTAAGCTTGGATTCCTGGAATTCTAGCTCTGATTGTTGCCACTGGGAGAGGGTCATTTGCAATTCTGTTTTCTCAAATAAATCAAGATCAGTGATTGCTCTGCATCTTGACTCTTTAGTTTCATCTCTACAGCCCATACCAGTTCCTTCCACAGTGCTATTTCCACTCTTTTCTATCAAAAGCTTGATGTTTCTTGATTTATCTTTCAATAACATAGTAGGTGAAGTTCCATCTGCTATGTTTGCCAATCTGAGAAATTTGGTTCGCCTTGAAATGATAAACAATAATTTCACGGGCACCATTCCTCCACTGATTTTCAGCTTAAGGTATCTTCAGTTCCTTGATATGAGCAACAATATGCTCCATGGTGGCCTAAGAAAGGAAGTAGGCTCTCTTCTGAAACTGAAGGTGCTGAAGTTGGACTTCAATTCCCTCTCAGGAAGTATTCCTGAAGAGATTGGCAATCTCACAATTTTGCAGAACCTGACTTTACGTGGCAACCATCTCTATGGAATGATTCCATCTTCAATTCTGCAGTTGAAAGACCTGCAAGATTTGGACTTGAGAGACAACTCTTTATCAATGGAGATTCCTGCTGATATTGGCAACTTAGCAAATTTGAGCACTTTAGCCTTGAGCAACAATCGACTAACCGGTGGAATCACATCATCAATAAAGAAGCTAAACAAGTTGGAAACACTTCGCCTGGAAAACAATTTATTCAGGGGAGACATTCCAACCTGGCTGTTTGATTTCAGAGGCCTGAAGTACCTGTTTCTTGGAGGCAACAATCTGACATGGAATAATGAAGTGGAATTAGTGCCCAAATGTAACTTATCGCAGCTATCTTTGAAAGCATGCAGTCTGACAGGAAAAATCCCAGAATGGATTTCTACACAGACTGATCTTGATTTCCTGGACTTGAGTGAAAACATGTTGGAAGGATCATTTCCTCGATGGCTTGCAGAAATGGACCTTGGCAGCATAATTCTGTCAGATAATAAGCTGTCAGGTTCACTTCCACCTCGTCTCTTTGAATCTCTCAGTTTATCAATCCTGTCATTATCAAGAAACAATTTCTCCGGAGAGTTACCAGGCAATATTGGAGATGCCAGAGCTATCATGATGCTTATGGTGGCTGACAACAACTTTTCAGGGCAGGTTCCTGCTTCCATCTCCCAGATTTATCGCCTTCTTTTGTTGGATCTGTCAGGAAACAGGTTTTCTGGGAATGTTCCAGCTTTTAAACCTGATGCAATGCTAGCTTTCATTGATCTCTCTTCCAATTCACTCACAGGAGAGATTCCAGTGAGCTTTTCTGACGAAACTAGGATTCTTTCCTTGGGAAACAATCAGTTCTCCGGTGCGCTTCCGAGGAATCTTACGAACTTGGAGAAGCTCGAGCACTTAGACATCCATGACAACAATATCACTGGTGGGATACCAACATTTCTCTCACAAATGTTCAATCTTCAAGTCCTGAATCTTCGGAACAATTCCTTGAAGGGTTCAATTGATGCAGTTGCCAACCTTTCCAGTCTCCGAATTCTCGACCTATCGATCAACCATCTTAGCGGTCAAATCCCAGTGCAATTTGGCAGTCTTCCAGGGATGATCAAATCTCCTGGATCCTTATCATCAACCTCAGACATCTTTACATTCTCTATAGAGTTCAATGATCTGATTGTTGTTTGGAAGAAATCAAAACAAGGTCTTTCAGGCAGCAGTCGCCTTGATATCTACTCTTTGCTAGACTTGTCAAGGAACCAGCTCTCAGGTCAGATGCCAACATCGTTAGGCCACTTAAAAAGCCTGAAGTTGCTGAATTTCTCAAACAACCAACTCTCCGATGACATACCAACATCTTTTGGCGATTTAGAAAGTATAGAAAGCCTGGACTTGTCACACAACAAGCTGTCAGGTTCCATTCCTCAAGCATTATCAAAACTGCAACAACTTTCAATCTTGGATGTGAGCAACAACAGACTGCAGGGTGAGATTCCAGTAGGTGGCCAATTGGACACCATGAATGATCCAAGCTACTTTGCCAACAATAGTGGCTTGTGTGGAATGCAAATTCGAGTTCCATGTCCAACGGAGCCCCCACCACCTGCCGAGCCATCAGAAGAAGGAACGTGGTTTTCATGGGAAGCTGCTGGTATTGGATATGCAGTTGGCTTAATTGCATCAACAATCGCTTGTTTATGCTGGTCCACTCTGTGCTTTCTCCCTTCAAAACCCCGCCGCCCCCCGCAAAGGAGGCCTCATAGCATGAGGGTCCAGAGACAAAGAAGACTTCCATGAGAAATTGTGTATTATACAGTAGAGAAAGGTAAGGCTGTAAGATGAAATAAGAAAGAAATCTGAGACAGGCATAATAAGCTATCATACTCCTTCCTGTTTTGTTCTGTCTAGTGATAAATCATAGCAGAAAGAATGAACCAATATCAACCAGTTATGTTTCTTGTAGTTCCCTATGATTTCTCCATCAAAGGGGTTAAAATTTTCACAGGCAACAAAATGTTCCAATCTGGCTGTTAGGTAATTACCAATCCCTCTTGAATTGGTTGAACTCGTAGCTTGTATTTGCTTCTTCATATGCTGTATTTCCAACCAAAACTACTAACGTTCAGTTGCAGCTCTCATTTTCCAACTGCTTTCTATACCAGTTTATTTGCACCTTTCCCCTCATGCAAGTTCTATTTTCATACATTTTCTGAATGAAGAGTCATACTATTTTTAGTTCTTTTACATGAATGATTCTGCATGGAAAAACTAGACTGAAGTGCATCATTGACTGCAACTAGCTAAAATCGAACGTTAAACACAGGTCATTTTGTAATTGTTCTGTAATAAGATGGAAAAACTACACTTAGAGAGGAGTAGATTATTAGTTAATCTTGCTTAATTTGTGATAATTTGAGGCATAGCGAAAAGCACCTACCGAACTTCTTTGTATCAGAATTTAGCACATCGTTTCAGGGAAAGAAAAAGATTGAACATTTTAAAGCAACTCTCCAAATTCTGCCATGATAAAGAATTATTGTGTTGAAAGAAAAAGAGCTGCATATTGATTCCTAATAACAATGGGATCGTCCTTCCTTTTCCAGTAAGCAATAGTGTCAAGGAACCAGTAATATTAACTCTACAATGCTGTGAAAGAAGTAACTTGGCAGCATCAGGATGTGAACTGGTATGATATTCTTAATCATTTACATGATACATCACATTCATCAGTTGGAGGGTGTAATCTTGAAAGGAGAAGTAATTTTATTGTATATTGAGTATGTACAGAGTAAGGCTTTATATACAAAAAGTTATGAGCCTAATTAGGAATACAATCCAGCTATACATAAATTAGGATTATTCTTAAAATCATGCAATAGAATCATAATCCCTAGAATTAAGGATATAATCTATAACACTCTCCCTTAAGTTAAAGTATAGATATTAATCACGCCTAATTTGTTACAAATATAGTTGATCCCAACTCCGTTCAAAACTTTTATAAAGATATTTCTAAGTTGTTCTCCAGTCTTAACATATCCTGTAGAAATTAAGTTTTATTGGATTTTTTCTGAAACAAAATGACAATTAATCTCTATGTTTTTAGTTCGTTTATGAAATATAATATTGGATGCAATATGTAGAGTATCTTGATTATCACACCAAAGTATGGCTAACTTTGAGACTTTAAAACCAATTTCAGAAAGAAGTTGGGTATAGCCACATGATCTCACTTGTGGTTTATGCCATCACTCGATATTCAGATTCTGCACTGGATTTGGATACAACATTTTACTTCTAACTTTTTCATGAGACTAAATTCTCTATAACAAACATACATTATCCAGTTGTGGACTTTCTGATAACTTTGGAACTGGCTCAATCAGCATTTAAAAAACATTCGATACGAGTATACCCATGATTATTGTATAGTATCCTTAGACCAGGAGCTCCCTTTAGGTAACATAGGATCTATTCTAGTGCAACCCAATGATGAATAGTTGGAGATACAATAAATTGACTTACAATGCTGACTGGATAAGCAATATTAAAACGAGTTACTATCAGATAATTTAGTTTTCCAACTAATCTTCTGTATTTCTTAGGATCATCAATCAAGTCTCCTTATTGAGACAGCTATAAAGTTGGAGTCATTAGAGTATTATATAGCTTAACTCCCAATTTTTTAGTCTTAATTAGTAAGCTTAAAACGTACTTTTAATGGGACAAAAAAATACATTTCTTATTCTTTGTCACTTTTACTCCCAAAAAATATTTTAAGAGTCCTAAGTCCTTAGCCTGAAAATGGTTATGAAGAAAGGACTTTAAAGATGAGATGCCCACATGATCACCTCTAGTAATAATAATATCATTCACATATATAACAAGAAGAATGATTTCAGATGTAGATTCTTTATGAAAAATAGAATGATCTGATTTACTCTTATTCATTTCAAATGTTTCAATTGCATGGCTGAATTTTTCAAATTAAGCACGGGGACTCTGTTTTAAATCATATAAAGACTTATAAAGATGACAAACCTTCCCAGACTCCCCCTGAGTAACAAAACTAGGTGGTTGCTCCATGTATACTTCTTCATGAAGATCACTGTAGAGAAAAGTATTTTTGATATCTAACTGATGCAACAACCAATCATAACCGATTGCCAAAGAGATGAATAGACAGATGGAAGTCAATTTTGTTATAGGTGAGAATGTATTAAAATAATCAACACCATAAATTTAAGCATAGTCTTTCACAACAAGGTAAGCTTTGAGCTGGTCTATTAAACTGTCATAGTTAAATTTGACTGTGAAGACCCATTTACAGCCCATGGTCTTCTTGCAACCAGGTACTTGGACCAATTCCCATGTACCATTAGCATAGAAAGCAGTCATCTCTTGTATCATAGCATCATGCCAGTCAGGGTGAGTAACAGAGTCAAGTGAAGCAAAAAAAGAACATAAAGAAGAAGATAAATGATCATAAGAAACAAAGGATGAAATAGGGTAAGTGCCTTGACGTTTACCTTTGTAAAGAGCAATTAGGAGGTCATCGAGTGATGGATCTGATGGCAAAGAAAAATCCAGTATAGGGCGTATAGCAGGAGGATCTCGTCGCTTAGAGTAGACAAAATGGACAGGTAGTGGTTGTGTAGGCGTAGCCTTGAGAGCCTGAAAGGTGACTTTGTAAACAAGCAAATCATCATCAATCTCTGTTCCTGAGACAGAATAAAGGGGAAAGAAAGGAATATGTTCTAAAAAGATAACATCAGCAGAAACAAGATATTTGTTAAGAGTAAGACAAAAACAACAATAACCCTTTTTGTAGACAAGAGTAACTGACAAAGACATATTTTATAGACTTAGGATCTAACTTAGAGAGATGAGGACGGGTATCCTGAACTAAGCAAGTACTATAAAAAATTTGTGGTGGAATATCAAACAAAGGTTTAGAGAAAAAGATGACAGTTTAAGGTATCTCACCATGAAGGACAGAAGAGGACATACGATTAACTAAAAAACATGCGGTGGAGACTGCGTCAGCCCAAAAGGATTTGGGAACTTTCATATGAATAACAATGCTCTTGTTATTTCAAGGAAATGACGATTTTTTCTTTCAGTCATACTATTTTGAGAAGGTGTATCAACACAAAAGAATTGGTGGAGAATACCGTGTTGAATCATATAGGATTGGAATGGTGTAGAGAAGTATTCCTTGGTATTATCACTCCTTAAAGTGTAGATTAAGTCATTAAATTGTGTTTTGATCTCAGCACAAAAGGCAGTAAAATGAAAAAATGATTCAGAATGATTTTTCATTAAGTAAAGGCAAGTTACACGAGAGAAGTCATCAATGAAAGTAACACAATATTGAAACCCTATTTTGGACATAATAAGACATAGGCCCCAAACATCAGAATGTACTAATTCAAATGGTGAACTAGCACATTTATTGTCTTGAGGAAAAGAAGACACTCGATAATATTTAACAAACTGACAGGACTCGCAGTCTAAATGAGATACATTATGAAACTGAGGACAAAGTTTCTTCAACAAGGGTAAAGATAGATGTTCTAACTAATAATGAGCTTGAAATGGGGCCAAGACACTAGAGCAGGCAATGGGTCTAGGTATTGAGGCATCCAAAACATAGAGACCTCCTGATTCCACTCCTCTGCTAATAATCTTCTTCGTTATAAGATCCTGAAAAATGCAATGATCAAGAAAGAATTAGATGCAACAATTTAGAGTACGAGTGATTTTACTCACAGATAATAAATTAAAGGAGAGTTCAAGTAAATTTAAGACAAATATTAAGGACAAAGAGTAAGTAAGATGGGCAATGTCAGACCCAATAACAGAGGAAGTGGAGTCGTCAGCTAATGTAACATGAAAATGAGATGAGTGTTTAGAAAAAGTAGAAAAGAGGTTAGAATTACCTGTCATATAATCCGAGGCACCAAAATTAATGACCCATTAGGTGGAAGAGGAAAGAAGACACATAGAAGTGTTACTTGAGTCAGCAATAACAGTAATAGGTGAAGATGAATGCTTTAGTACGTCTTGATACTAGGTAAACTTAGCAAATTCTTCAGCAGATATAGTAATAGTCTTCTCAGTAGATGAGCTAGATGCATCAGTGACTGCAATATGAGCATAACGTGATTTATGAGATTTATTTTGTAGTTTTCGACAATTTTATTTAGTGTGACCAGGCTCATGACAATATCGACAAATAATTCCTCTTGCATCATGATTCTTCTATCTCCAACTTTCATCACTTTTATTATTATTGTTAGGAAACGACTTTTCAAAGTCAAATTCATGAGTTTGACTCATAAGAGTAATAGAAGTCTGAGTACTAGGTGAAACAAACGAATTAATCTTCGTGTTAATAAGTAAACACCTCATGCAAGGAGAAAATTTCTGTACTTGAAAAAATTTGAGATTTAACAACATCAAACTGAAATTTTAAACTAGTCAAAAAAACTCATAATAGCCATCTACTCTCGTTAAGTTTGTTGGACTTTGATATCCGGACTAAATGGTAACAAAACATTTAATTCCTCATAAATCCGTTTAAAATGCATAAAATATGCTTGAAGTGATTGGTCTTGCTGTTCAGCTCGATAAAAACCTTTACACACATCATAAATGTGAGAAATATTTCCTTTTCCAGAATATAGAAATTCCAAATAATCCATCAATTCTTTTACATACTCGCAGTGGTTGATAAGACTGATAACATCGGTATTAATGGAGTTTTGGATTTGTAGAAACAAGCTAGCATCATCGCGGAGCCACTCCTTGCGAGTATTGTCCAAAAGGGGGTCATCGGTTAGGTGATTATCTTTAGAAATGCTCCTTAAATAGAGACGAATTGTCTTACACCCCTCAAAATAATTAGAGCCAGTCAGTTTGTATTATGTGATTTTTGACATCACAGGAATGACATTTGCCATAACTAAGCTCTTGTCGTCAGCCATAAAAAAAATATCAAGACACGAAATTTGAAAGTAAGTGGAAGAATCCGAACTTTAGTAGGAAAATGCACAAAACGCAGAAAATAAATCTGCCAATTGAAACTTCAGCAAGACAACGTAGAAAAATAAATCTGCCGGAGGAAACTGACTAAATTGGACTAGAAAACATCTAAATCTGGAATTGTCCAAGGGAGAGTAAGCTGGACAGTGGGGGAGCTATCCAAAGGATAGTGAAGCTGGATAGTGGGAGGCTAACTAGAAAGTGGGTGGCGCGTTAGCACTGGGGAGGCCGAGTCGCTGCTGTTGGTGGTGGCTGGTGGTCGAAGGACGGCCACACGCGCAGTCACGCGCCGGTGCGTGAGAGTGGATCGAACTGGTCAGGTGGCGTGTGAGGGACACACGCAACCCGTCTGGTCGTCCAACTTGGGGGAGACGCCGGTTAGGGGGCGATGGCTCTGATGGTGCCGGTGGTGAGACGGAACAGTCACTGGATGTGGGTGACTAAAAACAAAACCCTAAAGGGCAGAATAGTGGTGGCTGAAACGAAATCCTAAGGCTGAATAGGGATGGCAGAAAAAGAAACGAAACCCTAAGGTAATTGCTCTGATACCATATAACTTGAAAGAAAGAAGTAATTTTATTGTGTATTTAGAGTATGTACAGAATAGGACTTTATATACAGAAAGTTATGAGCCTAATTAGGTATACAGTCCCTATAATCAAACTATATACATAAATTAGGAATATTCCTAATATTAAGGATATAATCTATAACAAGTAGGTGGTAGAACTTTCTGTCATGGTTCATGAACTAAGGAAGAGATATGTCGAAAATAACATAGAGGGACAAAGTAGTGGTAACCCCGGGTGTAGTGGACGTTCAAAGAACAAATTCGAATCATAGTCAAGGGGATCCATGGTACCACGATACTCCAATATGGAATTTCTGACTTATGATGGCATTGACAATCTGTTAGGATGGCCAAAGCGATGTGAGAAATCAAAGGATTACTGAAGGAGACAAAGTAGGCTTAGTTGAATTTCATCTTTTGGGAGAGGTGCAACTATGGTTTGATCAAATCGAGATTAAGGAGGTGGAAATGGATTAGGGGCATTTAAAGGAGTGTTGTCACGTGAGATTTAGGCAGCTTATGAGTAATAACTCCTTGGAGAACTTACCAACCTTAACCAGGTAGGGCCAGTCGAGGAATATCAACACCAATTCTAGTCGCTATTGGCCAGGATTTCTTATCTTAAAGCTCGCTAGCAAGTGGACCTCTTTACCGTTGGGTTGATAGAGGAACTCGGGATTGACATTGAGATTTAGTAGCTAGGGACCTCAAAATTTCCATGAAGTTAGTTGGGGCATTGGAATGCAAATTCAATATTTATTGGAGAAGTTTGACCTCACAAATCAACATAAGTTGACTCGCTTCCCAACCTGTTGGGAATGATTCTATTATATCTACCAACAAGAGCTCTAATGCAAAGGGAGGGGGACAAATGGCAAAACCAATTAGGAGCAACAGTAGTGGCAAAACAAATGGCTCTTTCTTATTGTTTGTCAAGAGATTGACACAAGAAAAAATGGTAAAAAGGAGGGCCAATGGGTTGTGTTATAACGATGATGAATCCTACTCAACGGGACATAAATACAAGAGGCATTTCTGAATTGAAGTGCTAGGCTTAGATAGTGAGTAGGAGGAAGAAATGGTAGGCGACCTCGAGATTTAACTGCATGCTATAAGTTAGATTCGGAGCTCATAAACGATACAATTGAAAGCGCTAGTGGCTGGATGGTCAATGTGGGTATTGGTGGATTCAGGGAGCACCTACAATTTCATCTGAGAGGGTATGACAGTGAAAAAATGGCCAGAACTATAGGTAGTGGTAGCTAATGGAGAAGAAGTATCTAGTTTGTGTATCTGCAAGGTGATGACTTTACAAGTTGATTATGATTCTTTTATCACTGACATTTATTCTATTTCCTTGGATGGTTTTGATGTGGTTTTAAGGGTCAAATGGCTACATACATTGGGCCTATACTCTGGGACTTTGCATCTCTGTTGATGAGTTTTGAATTGGATGGGAAAAAGGTGCAAGGCAAGGGGCAGGTTCTTAATGCAAGGCTGAGAGTGGCATTGATGCAGGGATAGCATTCGGCTTCCATAACTATGGAAAAGTTATTGGGCGAATTTACATATTTATTTGAGGAACCAACAAGATTATCTCTTATATGAGCTTGTGACCACTACATTATATTGGTGGCAGGAATAGGACTAGTAATGGTGCACCCTTACCTATATCCTCATCCACAAAAAAGATGAAATTGGGAGGCAATGTGAGGAGATGCTACGACAAGGCATCATTCAAGTAAGTAGATCACCTTTTTCCTCCCTAGTGTCATTAGTTAAAAAACATGATGGCTCATGGCGGTTTTGTGTGGATTATCGCAAGTTAAATGCAAAGATAATAAAGGATAAATTTCCCATTCCTCGGTGGATGAATTGTTGGATGAGTTACATAGAGCAAGGTAGTTCTCTAAACTTGATTTGTGGTCGAGCTATCATCAAGTGCGAATGGATCCAAAGGATGTGGAGACGATGACCTTTAGGATTCATCATGGCCACTTAGAAATTTTGGTCATGCCTTCGGTCTTACTAATGCCCTATCAACATTCCAGGCCTTAATGAACGAGATTTTTCGATTTCACTTACGTAAGTTTGTATTAATTGTCTTTGATGATATAATAATTTACAGCAAGACTTAAATTGAACACTTACATCATTTATGCACCGTGTTGGATTTGTTACGTGCCTACCAATTGTTAAGCGATCCAAGTGCAACTTTGGGGAGACTCAAGTAGCATACATGGGTCACATTATCCATGGTGTAGTAGTTTCGGTGGATCTTACAAAGCTTCAAGTCGTGATTGAATGTCCCATTCCCTAATCCATTAAGTCTCTTCACGAGTTCTTGTAATTAATAGGTTACTATCGAAAATTAATCAAAGATTATGGGCAAGTAGCAATCCCGTTGACAATTTTACTAAAAAGGAACTCCTTGCAATGGAGTGAATCAATTACTGAAGCCTTTGAGGCATTAGAGAAAGCATTGATGGAGTCCCCGGTTTTGCAGTTACCAAATTTCAAGGAAGAGTTTATAGTTGAGTGTGATGCTTTTGGAGGAGAGATTGGTGTAGTCTTACAATAGCAAGGGCACCCCATCGCGTTCTCTAGCAAAAGATTGTAGACAGGTATTTTCAACTTCCCTCTTATGAACAGGAGTTATTAGGATTGGCCAAAGCTGTTTAGCATTGGCATCCATAACTTTGAGGACGCTAAAAACGAATCATTACAGCCTCAAATATTTGTTGGAACAACAGTTATCCACCTCTTCGTGATAGCACTTGGTTAGCAAATTATTGGATTTGATTTCAAGGTGGAATATTGAGCTAAAAATATAAATAGGACAGTAGGTGCACTGTCCTGCAAGGATGAAACAGTTGCTGTCTATGCCATTTCATAGCATAAGCTCATCCTTTCTGATGCAATTAGAGAAGAAACTGATGGATCAGTAGAACTGCAGTAGATATAGTAAAATGTGGAAGTGATGCTGGTGCCAATTGGTCTGTACAAAAGGGGTTGATATTTTTAAAGGAAGGGTATACATTAACACCTAATTCCCCTCTCATATCTACAATTATAGCTGGAGTTCAGAATTCCACTCTTGAGGGTTCTTAGAAAACTTTACATGGGGTGAAAGTTGATTTCTACCGGCATAATATGAAAGCAACTGTGACAGAATTTGTGCAAAATTGCATTGTAATCAACATAATAAATAGGACTAAGTTGGTATTGTTTTTTTTAGTTGATTGTTTCTCTAAAATGACACATTTTGTACCTATAGCACATCCTTATACTACTATTTCAATTGCACGTGTGTTCTTTGAAAGTATTTTTCGTTTGCATGGTCTTCCAAAATTTATTGTGAGCAATAGGGACCACGTGTTACTAATATGTTTTGGAGGGAACTCTTCAAGCTTTGTGGAATGAAGTTGGCCTATTCGTCGGCCTATCACCCTATGTGATTACAATGTTTTGTAGGAGACTGGCCTCAGAGATCGGTGGAGCAGCTTCCATGAGTTAAATATTATTATAATGCGTCATGTCATTCAGCCCTTCAAATAACTCCCTTTTAGGTAGTTTATGGTAAGGGAGCTGCAAAGTTGAATGCTGTTGAGCAAGCCTTGATGGAGAGAGAGATGATCTTAAAGGAAATTAGGGAGAGGTTGTTACAAGCTCAAGAGAGGATGAAATAATAATATGATCAAAACCTGAAAAATGCTGTTTGAAGTGGGAGCTTGGGTTTGGTTGAAGTTACAAACTTGTAGGGAGCTTACAGTCACTAGGCACAGCTCTCAGAAGTTGGCTCCTCAACTTTTTGGAACATTTCAAATTCTTCAAAAGGTCAAGAAGATGGCTTACTGTTTGTGTTTACCTAATGACAGTAGAGTCCATGATGTCTTTCATGTCTCTCAGTTCAAGGAGTATAAGGGTGATCCTCTTATCACTACAATCTCTTTTCTTCCTCTATTAGCAGGTAAAATTGATCTAATTCCAGAAGCCATACTACATGCTCACTTAAACAAGGGCACCTGGGAATTACTAGTCTATTGGAAGGCGCAGCTACTCATACATGCCTCTTAGGAGACTTTAGCAGATTTTGGAATGACCTATCCTGTATTTGTGCTTGAGGATAAGCTCTTTGTCTAGGAGGGGAGGAATGATGTGGAAGATGCATTTGTGGGAAGAAAGTATACGAGAAAAAGAAAAGAATGACTGAAAGTCAACAATATTATTTTAAAAAAATTATTTCTATATTTTGTTTTAATAGCAAAACTAAATTAGCGGGATTTTATTTTATTTAGATTAGTAAAATCTTTATTATTCCTCAAATATTTCTATTGTTGTAATGCCTATGTAAAGGTCATATTTCTATTGAATAAAATAGCCAAAAACTTATAGAGGGCCTGTTAAAGACAACTCTCATTCAATTTTCATTCGGTATAGGTAATCCTAGGAAAGAGGTGAACACAGTTAAGAGAAAAAGATGACTGTTCAGTGAATCGACCCTTGACTAGATCTTATGCTAAGACTCATATCACAATTTTGATCAATCATGTCACGTTTCGTATTGGTTTGACATTTATAAACTAAATCAATTTAAATGAGTTATAGTTTAGTTATTCACTAGTTATGCAAATGCATTCTATTATGTTCTTTTGAATAATTGAGACCAAAAAGATGGAGGTGGTCAACAATGCTTTATAGTAGCACTTGAAATATGTGAATGATATAAAGATTTCGGGTGTGACTTGGCAGTGGTTAAATAAGTGATCATTTCTTTTGTTGCTACAACATGTTCTCGAAAGAAAATCTGATATCTGTACTGTTTGACCTCGTTTTAGCTCTCATCACCCTATTAAGTTCTATGCCCCGGCAATAATCTCTCATGACTATGGCAGATGCTCAAAAAGTAACTCTGGCAACATCAACTGAAGTAAATCCAATGAGATTTCGGCCAAACCTTGTTGTATCTGGGGCTGAACCTTATGTGGAAGATAGATGGAGAAGTCTCCAAATTGGGAGTAATTGTTTTGTGGTAGGTTCTCTGAACTTTGAATTTGATTGTGCTCGATTTCTGATTGAATACAAAATGCAGAGGCTAAGCCTGCATGGACAACTTGTCCTGTCGCAATGTTGTAACTTTGTCTTAACAATTTGTTTTTCAATATATCATTGACAATTTCCACTTAGATAATGTTGGTTGCTAACTGCATTGATCATTAATAAATTCTGATGTTGGTTGTATTTCACATGCATCGAAATTGGACATCCTCTCTAAGAGATGTGGAGAGTAAATTAGCATTGTTGTCCCCCTCTTGCCTGGACTCACAAGCGGAGTAATTGTTTAGAGGTAACTCGTAGAGTTTGTACAATTAATCTGACACTTTCTTTATACAAGTCCTTAGGTGGATGCAACCGCTGCCAGATGATCAATTTTGTTCATCAAGATGGACAAATACAGAGGTTAAAAGAACCCTTGAAAACTTTATCTTCGTATAGGAGAGTGAAGGTGAGCTATGAAAATATACATTGAAAGTGATTGTTATAATTTGTTCTAATGCTGGTTGTGTAAGCAGTTTTTTCCTGGTAGCAGGGGAAGATATTGTTCGGCATCTTGTTGCGAAACAGTGAGCCACACAAGGATGCATGGCTGCGAGTGGAACAAAGAGTACATGCATATAGATGATATGACCTTCTTGTAGAGTCAATACAGTACTAAAAGAGTTGTTCTATCAAAACAAGAATATCATACGGGGTTAATATAGCTGTCACCCTGAAGAACTGATGTACAATGGGGTGGCCTTTCCTGTTCCATAGTTGTGTAGTGGACGTTGCTTCTGCAAGCATTCACAAGAAATGAAGCAATTTAACTCTAGGGTTATGGAATGGCATGTTTTAATGATCAATGGTTTATCTGCATTGTTATAGTAAATACTAAAACTGATTGATGTGTGTTCTTGTGCGCTCTCATATACCCCAACTACACATTTAAAGCATAAAGAGTAAAGAGTAATTTGTGAAGTACTTTGTGGTGGCCTCCCGAGCAATGTTTCAAAAAACGGTATCATATTAGTACTGGTTTGCACCAAAATTTCAAGTTTACTATCATTTTAAATCCCATTTTTAGATGTAGTTATACAAACTTTTAAGTCATATTTTAAATTGTTTACTCTCATGCGTGCAATAATAACTAATTAATACTTTCGTGCTAAGAATGCTTTTCTTCCGTTTCCTTTCTCATCATTTTTAGACCAATCCACTCGATAAGAAGTGAACTCGTACTCGTTAGCTCATTCATGATGGTTTAAAGGTAAAATTACTCATTAATATTGAAAATGTGTGCTTGTAGCTTTTTAATCTCGTTTAGAATCATCAGAATTATCCCAATAGACTTTTTCAACTTTTCTTCTTCAAGTCCCTCTTTTTACCCTCTTTTCTTGAGTGCCGATCAATGGAACTTCAGGTATTTAACACACCCATGGTAAATCACACTAGAAATCTTCTTTGAAGTCATTTTTACTTTTTCTTTGGAAGTATTTTATTCGCTAGTCTTCATCTGCTTCTTCAGATATTTCTTGAAATTTTTTGTTGGTAAGTGTAATATTTTTCACATCATCGCTTATGGTGATTGCCTCATCTTTATTTTCTTCATTGGAGGTTTTTAAGGTTTAAAACTTCCTTTTGTATTTATTTCTTCTTTTTCTTGTATTTGAGATGAGAATCCTCCCAATTCTTCCAATGGTGATATTTTCAACTAGTTACCATATTGAATTGCGGTTACTTAGGCTAAAATATATTGAACAATGACAGAAGAATTTTCTAAAATATATTGAACAACGACAGAAGAATCTTCTCATCATTTCCACGTCAAAGTAGGTATTACCAAGACCAGTCAAAATTTTTATAATGTTAATAAAATGAG
>JAOXYD010238548.1:0-17316 GCA_028565735.1 Pinacopodium congolense | reverse complement strand
TTTTTAAATTATAATTTAAGATATTTTAAATAGAAAATATTAGATATTTTAAATAGAAAATATTAGATATTTTAAAATATTTTAGAAATTTTTTATTTAAAAGTTTAATTTTTTTAGAATTTTAAATTTAAAAATTAAATAATTTTTAGAATAATTAAAAATAAAAATAAAAATTCATAATGAGAATCGAACCTATAACCTATTGAAAGATTTTAAATATTTAAAAACTTTTAGAAATTTCTTATTTAAAGAGATAAAAATATTTTCAAAATTTTAAATTAAAATGAAATAATTATTAGAATTAATTAGAAAAACTAAAACTTATCATAGGAATCGAACACATGACCTATTGAAAAATTCAAATGCCATAAGCTAATGTAACCACTCTTGGAGAAGTTAAAAGGTTTAGAATATATATATATATATATATATACACACGATGTTAATAACCAAACATAAAACCCTCCAAATTAGTATCTACTCATCGTCCACACATCTCTCTTGTGTTTGAACGTCTCTCTCCTGCGCTCGCCCTCCCTCTTCTCAACCTCTCTATCGATGCTCTCACTCTCTCTCTCTTCAGAAGCATAGGTAGCTACTTGAAAATTCCTCCTTTTGCTTGTATCTATGTACTCTATTTCATTATGTTGACTTTTAGTCCTTCTCTACAAATGTTGCTGAAATATCCTATATCTCTTCTTTCCAAGAGTTGATTTTTTAGTTTTTTTTTTGTTAAGATTGATAGCTAATGAATCATATGGAAGTTGTTTTTCCTTCTTCTTTTTTCTCAATCTATTGTGATTGGATGGTTTAGATGGTAGTAAGAATCCAATAGTGATGATTTGTTATGTTGATCTTTTGGACTCCGATGTTAACGTAATCTCATGGAAACTATCGATTTTAGGGTTTTATTATATAAAGTTCTATATGAGGGCTTTAACAATTGCACTTGGCTACTTCAAAATAAAACTAACAAGTAATGTCGATACAATAACTTTTGAATTTGACTTGGTATTAAATTTTGTGAATATCAATATTTCTTAAAGTTCCTTTGTTTTAATATGTGCATGCACGTTTGATATGTTTGTGCTTGATAGCCTGCCTTGTGCACGTTTTCTAGTTATAAGGTATTAAAATGAAAGTTGTTTATCTTCTTGTAATAGATCATATATTCTTCACAAGGATTATGTTGAATTCTATCAATTTATTAGAGAACACGAGAGAGTTGTTCGTGTCCCTCCTTAGTAGTTGATATATCTTGATCCTAGTTTATGGTTAGTATTGTAATGCAATAATGATGAGACTGTTATCTGTCAAATTCTATGTGCGCTTTAGGAATATTAATAGGTTACCGAAGCTTTAAAAACTGCTCAACACTATGTAGGCTTTAGGAATATTGACAGGTTATTAAGACTTTGATAAGTGAAGTACAGGGATATTATAAATGTTTATATTTATTCTCTTAAAAAGGAATTTATAATTTCAATTCTCAATAAAAAGAATCAAGTAGTATATTATCGATTAAATAACTATTATCTTTACATATTTTTTCAATGCCAATTACCTTACCCTTGACATTGTCATTGAAAGTGATGAATCCTTCATTATTATTTTTTAATGTAATGAACTAGGAGGGATTTCCAGACATATATTGTGAACAACCGCTATATACATACTATTTGTTTATGCTTTTAATGTCCTACAAAACAAGGAAACAGATTTAGGTGCCCATTTTATTTTGGGTTCTTAACTATTAGCAACATATCTAACTCATCCTTTTAGGATTAATAATCTCTAATCTATTATAAAATTTAGACAAAATAGGACATAAAATTGAAAACATGGTTTCATAAGGTTTTACAAGGGCTACGGCTACAAAAGGTTAAATCATAAGTGAATAGTAAGACAATTTACAGAAAGACGAAGAATTGGGAATTAACCACATATTGGTAAACCGAACCACACCCATCGGTCGATTGAACTATGTTAGGTTTATAGATTTTTATGGTTGGTTGACTGAACGCAAAACCACAAACACATTTAAATAGGACATTTTTGCTCACAAACACAAAAACTAGCATGTACTTAAGAGATCTATCTAACTTTTGGAACCTAAATTGTTTTTATTCTTTGAGTAGTATGTTTCTTATGTTCATTAGACAAGTAATTCAATCGATCATAACAAAAATAAGAAATATGTCAATAGAATTTATAGGATGAACAAAATAAAGGAGTGTGAATTTTATAGGAATTTATTGGTCTAAAAACATTGTGAGTTCTTTGAAAATACTGTTTAGGTTGAACAAATGGTTTTCTATCATTTATCTGTCTTTAGAGAAATTTTTTAGGCTTTTAAGCATACTTGAAAGCATTATATCTAGATTGTGATTTATTAGGAGCATTATGAACAATTTTAGCTGAGCTTTCATCTTCTAGATTCTTCCCTTTAATGAAAATGGATTTGCTAATGGATGATTCATTGTTATATCTTAGTCCATTTATCGTTTCCGAATTTCTGAACACTCAACAATAGTTCTATTTTTTCTTTTCCCTTATTACAATTTTCAAGTGATTCCTTAATTATTCAATTTCTTTCTTTAAGATCTATTTTCATTAACTAGTTCATCATTGTTTTTTTTTTTTTATCAAAACCATGTCCCTTCTAAGATTTTAATTTTTTGATTTGCATGCATCTAACTCTTCTAAGGTCCTCGTATATTTATCATGAAATTAGTTGTTCTTATCGGTTAACTCTTCTATGTGTTCTAACCCTCCATCACTAGAATAATCATATTCATTTTCACTAGGAGGGGGACATACCTCATTGTATGCCTTAAAACACATGTTGGCTAATTCCTTTTCTTCGGAATCACTTAACTCATACCACGCGGCTTTCAATGCTTTCCTTTTCTTGGAGTCTTTCTTTTCTTTCTTTTTCTTCTTCTTCTTATAGGTGTGGACATTACGATCTCAAGCATCCTTTTTCACCACATTCAAAATACGTTATGATAGATAATTTATTTTTAGAGAAAGACGTACCTTTTTAATGCATTGATGCATTTTTCATGAACTTATCTAGTCTTCTCATGATAAGTTAAAGTTCCTCATTTTCTCTTTCAAGCGTCGATTCTTCATTATCATTTTCCTCCCTTTTAGTCACTTTAAATGCTACATTTTTTTTGGCATTTCTTGATCTTCTTTGATATTCTTCATCCTCATCTCATACACCAATAATGAACCAATGAGCTCGTCGAGAAAGGGTGCACTGAGATCCTTATCCTCTTGTATTGCTGTCACCTTTGCTTCCTATGACTTTGGTAGGGAGATTAAGATTTTCCTAATAAGCTCCATATTAGAATAGGTCTTACCTACACCTTTTAGAACACTTATGATATTATTAAAATGTGCATACATAGAAGAAATATTCTCATCGTGTATCATTTGAAAATTTTCATAATCATGAGTAAACATGCTTATTTTGGTTTCTTTAACTTAGTTTGTACTTTCATGAGTGATTTTTAAGGCATGCCATATATCATATACAATTTCATACATAAAAATCTTATTATACTATTCCATACTCAAAGCATAGTATAAAATATACATGATCTTACAGTTTAAGGATATCGACCTTTTTTTCACTACATTCCATTCATTTTCTTTCTTTAGCACTAGTTCATTTCCTATAAGTTTGGTAGGCATAGAAAATCTTTATGACACCATCATCTATAAATCAATATTCTTACCTATTAAAGAACTTCTAATCCTATTTTTCTAATACATGTAATTATTACCATAAAAAAGGGGTTCTATATGGATTGTATCCTTCAAGGATAGATGTAGAAGCTATGGAATTCGTGAGATGTGCCATAGATCTTTGCTCACTAATTCATTAGAATTAAAATTCTATGTGAGACCTACGCTTTGATGCCACTTATTGGTCCTATATGGCACCTTAAAGGGGGTAAATTAGATTGTAATAAAAAATTAATACAAACCTTATAACACTTTAAAAAAATGCGGAGGTTAAATAAAGATATTGAAATGCACAAAAAAGATAAAATAAATTTATATTGTTGAATAAAAATAATTAAGTAATACAAATGAAGAATTATAATTTTAACTACTTATAAACTCCTTTTGAGACTCAAGGATAACCCTCTCTTTTATTTTTCTAAGGCTTAAGAATAACTTTATTAAGTTCCTTTTTGAAGGCTAAAGAATAACCTCTCTAGTATAATATTTTGGTATTCCAAAGAAAGTACTCAAAACTCAATCAATAAAAAAAGATAAGTCTTACTAGACTTGCACACACACAAAAATACGGAAGCACTATACCCTTCTCAAAACACACAAAAACAGTTAGGATATTTCACTGTAACTTATTGTAGAAAGTCTGTAAAACTTGTTTGTTTTGCTCCTTTGCTAATCACCTTAATTTATAGGCATAATTAGGATCAATTAGTCATTGTAATAAAATTCCCAATGTTCATCTGCATTAATCGTTCATTATTGTTGTGAAAATGTGACCGTTCTTGATTTTTCGTTGCGTAATCTTCTTCAGTCGATCGATTTGTAGGTTGATTTGGTCGACCGAACCTTTTGATTATGTGTATTCGATTGACTGGTAGCTTGATTCAGTTTATTAATCTTTATTCCTGATGAATTTGGTCGACTGGTGTCCGCTTGGTTGACCAGTGTCCATTCGAACAACTGATTTTCAATTTTAATACATTCAGTTGACCGATCTTCTTCCATGGTCAGTAGCCGATACTTGAATCAACTTTTCTTTGATTCCTATATCCTTCTTCATCACTTTGAGCTCCAAACTTGTTTATCAAACGCATACCTATCTTTATAACACATTAAAACAAAAACATTAGTAACAAATCTGTTTTTTTATCATCAAAATCAGGTGGAACTTCCTTTAGTTCAACACTAACAACTGAGTAAAGGATGAAAAGGTAGAGAACATTGCGTTGCATTTACAATTTATTTGAACAAAATAGTATCTACGCATTCCCTAATTATAACTTTGTCATCAACTCTCTCTTTGACATTTTAACCCATAATAATGCTCCATTTTTATATAAAAAGCCATTTCCAAAGGTTTTGATTAGGTAATCACTTTTATAAGTCATAAAAAATTCTCAGCTGGCTTGTTTGAATAACAAACTTACTTATTAAACCAATACTTAAGTTACTATTTTTTTTTTGTCTTTTTCATCATCCCTCTATCCTAGATAACTATAGGAACCTTTTCCTTCACAGTTAGTTCAACTAGTATCATGGAAGATGAGTGAATTATGATGGAATTGATCTTTTAAATTAAGAAAAATGGAAGACATTATATATGAGGTTTCTAATGGAAATTATAGCTTATATGTAACATGCCAAATCTTATCCAACACTTTGAAAGGGCATAAAATAGAAGAGCTAAATTTTGGTTTTTCCTTCTAGCCACAAAGCTTGCCTACATATGTAGAGCTTGCTAAATAGAAACTCTCAAATTTGAAATTATTTATTCCCTATACTATTGTTAACTTCTTATTTTATATTTAATTAGGCTCTTTAAGGTCAAATTAGATTAATTAAATGGTAGCTTCTCTTATATCTCAAGGCTTATTCCACTCCCATTAGCTATGAGTCTCTAGTAAAATAAAGTATATGACATAAAGGCACATATCCATAAAGAGTTTCAAAGGGGTCATATTGATAGCTGAATGAGAGTGATATTAAACCACCATTTAGCTAAAAGCAACCATTGTGCCCATTTAGTAAGGTACTCTTTAATCATGCACCTTATATTAGTATATAATAATATTCTATTTAAAACTTAAGCTTGACCATCATTTTAAGGATGGTATTATGGTTTATCTCTCCTCTAACTTTAAGCATAATTTTATCTTAAGATCAATTATAGGCAAGCACACCTATCACAAGTAATATAATGGTTCTATAAGAGTCTAAGTTATTGTTATTTCGAGGATCTACCTATAACTACTAAGTCACTCAATTATAATTATTTGGAGAACTCAAATTGATTGATTAATTAGATTAAAAACTATTAATCACTTTCAATTATTGTAAAAGAAATCAAAATTGCAACAGACAATTACTAATTCAAATGTATAGCTAAGTTTTTCATGTTTCAATGATTTAACTGAGTTAAGAAATGTTTGTATATATTAATATAGGGTATCTTTACGAAAAAAAATATAAATGATCTTATTTTATTATTTTTTCATTCAACAAACTTAGGTAATAGGCTTAAAATTTTAAAATTTTAATCGTAAAATCCCTATTTTAGAATTATCACCTTCATAATTAGCCAATATTTGGTCATTCACTTACTTAAATTGCGTTGTTTATTGATCTTTTTAATAAATAAAGTAGATTTCTCAGGTCCCTGATTATTTATAAGTCTATTATGAATGGCTAGGTTATAACAAAGAATTAAGCACATAAATAAAAAATACCAACACAAAATTCATGCAAAATAACTCAATTAAACCATCTACTAACCTAACTTTAACTAATAAACAATTTAGCTACATATACTAATTAATAAACACAAAGTATTGAATTAAAATAAAATTGAGATAAGACAACACTATGAGTATGCTCTAAACTGATTTCTAATCTCTAATACATTACGCCACTCATTAAAATCCTCAAAAGCAAGAGTGATTATCTATTATAATTGATTGAAAGCTCAAAACTATGAAAAACCTAAAACAATTATAAAAAGAGCTAAAGCCTACTTAAGATTGACAAAAACTAATCCAAAGACATTTATTGAGCCTCTAGTTTTCCTACATATGTCCCAATTATGTTTAATGCAGTATTGAATGTGAATTTCTTATTTTGTCCTTTAATCCTTTACTAAAACATGCCTCTAAAAACATTAATAGCCCATTGGAATCGTGAAACAATGATGTCATTATATATGCATATTATTCTTTAGACTTTATAATGGACTTTAATAGTGGTCCATTCGGATATCAATGGTGCTATTAATAGGGCAGGTTATTCTACTAAGTTAACATTAACAGTGGTTTCAATGGGAAAACAATGACGTTGTTAAAGACACTCATTTTTCTTCTTAAAAAATACCTACACTTGATTGTTTTTACATAAAACTCCTCTCATTAGACATGAACCTGTAAATAAAACAATAACCCACACAAATTGGAAAATTCAACACTAAAATAGGGATTAAAATATAATAATTTATACTAAATAATCTTATAAATTGTACCCTTATCAAATAGTATCTAAACTCCTTATATTCTATTGAATTCCTGCCAAAAAGAGCTTAAGAAAACAATTTTTTTTTTTATTGGTGATGGTCTTTAGCATGTCATAACCTTCAACAAATTAGTTAGGAAGAAATTATATGGCATTTCTACTATATATGGATTTTTAACGGCTAAAAATATGAGCATATTTCATAAACCTATCAATGATCACTAAAATTAAGTTATTATTAGATGGAGGTAACCCTTATATGAAATCCATATGGATATTAAAACAACATTATCTAAGAATAGGAAACAGTTGTACTAATCTAGTAACAATAATAGTTCCATATTTTTTTTATATTGAGATATTTAGTATTTTCTTACAAAATTTCTCACATCTCATATTCCCTTCTAATAGAAAAAGAGTTCAAAAGTTATTAAAATTACCTAATATTTTAGAATTACTAAAATGACCAATAGGTGGACCTTTATTAATAAAGTAGTAAATAGGTCTCCATTGCTTGTCAAAGCCTAATATTACTCTCCCTCTCCACTTCAACACATCACCATGCTAATGATAAGAATTTGATTGTAGCAGTCCACAGGATAGACTTTTAAGGAGGTATTTAACAATGTCATATTCTTCCTAATTATTTACAATTTCTTTTAAAAGCTCAATTTTCACATTAAAAAGTACTAAAACAAACAACTTTACATTGGTTACTTTTGTAAGGGCATTAACAGGAACTTTTAAAAACCCTTTTTGTACTTAATTTCAAAATCATAAGCCATTAGCTTAAGTAAACAATTTTTTTAAATGGGCTCCTTGTTTCTCTATTTCAAAAGAAACTTTAAGCGCTTGTGGTCAGTGTTAATTATAACAGACTTTCTACTCAAGTAATGATGCCAATATTTTATAGCCATAATTATTGTTAAGTTTATTCATAAAAAGATAAAGAATGACACTTGGATGCAAGTAGTTTACTTACATAGGCTAGGGTTGATTCCTTGAATCAAGACAAATCATCAAAGTGGAAAACTATTGCAAGATTACTAGAGCTAAAATAAGGTGTCCTATTTAATTTAAAAAGCCCTAAAGATGCAGTAACTATCTTTGGCAAATAGCTAATGATGGGTGAGGAACTCCAAGGAAACTCTAAAATATTTCAAATGGTTATTGAATAATAGACTATACAAAAATATTCTATTAAATAAAAGATGAATTTCCTTAAATGAACTTCAAGAACTTTATTTATTAGACTATAGGAGGTTAAGGATGCATTAGTCAACCGAATAGGTAAATCTTGTATTTGTAATATCAAAAAGGCTTGTATTTGTAATATCAAAACAATATTTTTTTTTAATTTGGCACTATCCCAACCTTATATCCAACTTTAGAATTAGTTTGTCCCTTGTAGTTCATAAAGAATATCCCTAAAAATTGTGATAAAAATTTTATCCTTCATTATATGTCTGGTTAATTGGTTAATTCAATATAATCTATGTACAACTTTCAAGAGTTATTTTTTTCTACTAATAACATAGTTGAGGAGAAAGGATTGGTATGATATCAAATCACACCCTGATTAAGCCAATCATGCATCAACACTTCTATTAAATATTTTTGTAAACCACCATAATTGTAAGGCCTTATGTTAATTTCTTTTATTCCTTCCTTAAGCTAGATTTTATGATAATGACTTAGGGTCTTTAAAATCTAAGAAAATTCAATCAAGTGGGAACCTCGCATGGGAGTCTTATACTTTTCGACTTGGGAGATTGCATAAGGAGAGCACCATTCTTTAATTTGGTTATTATGGGAAAGAACTAAATAGGGATTAAACTCGTCATCAACCAAGGCTACCTCCACATACTTTTTGAGGATTCGTTGAGAATTTATAATATGTATGGTAGTAATTAAGTAAGGCTAACAATGATAAAGTTGAACTCAACTAAAAAGAACCTCCACTAATGACGCTTTAGCCATTATAAACTCCTGAAGTTGTTAATCCAACAAATAGTGAAGTTGAACCATACATAATTGACTCGTCGATTAAGGCTTAGTTAACATTCTCTGAAACTTCTTACTGACTAGATTTGAATCATTAACTTAAATAACTTACCTTATTTCTTAGAATCAAATAATACTTGATTTAACGTTGAAATCCATCGCACTGCTAATAACATGTTACATTTACAAATTATAGTTGGAGTGCACTAGTTAAAAGTTTAATGCCTTGTAAATTCCATTATAATACATGCAAATTTGAGTACATCATAATTAAAGCCACCTCCAAAAAGAATCTTCACATCTTTAACATCTTTGCATTTACAATTCCATTTTTATACCATCGCATCCACATAAGTATGGTGTCTACCATTATTAATTAGAATATGTGGGATTATCCGTATGAACTCCATTACTATTATCTACCAATAGTCTCCTATAATTATTGTAGATATCGTTTGAAGTGAGATGACTAACTATTAATTTCCCATAGCTATAGATCCATTACTAATAGCCTCCTCCATGGTTTCTTCTTCACATCCTCAGCTAAAAAAATATTTCATTACTTGCATTTGCATTTATGGTTAAGGATATATTTATCATTGTACAAAAAACAAATATCGTTAGTCTTTTTATCTTTAAACTCCTTATTACTTAATTGCCTTTATTGTTTTTTAATAGGTTTGATATTAAGTTTATTAATAGGATGTACCATAAGTGAAGGTGAAAGTTTTGTATTAGTGGTGGTTGTTAGTATTAGGCTGATTTTAAGGTAAAATGAGAGCTGAACTAAAATGGTTTAAAGGCTTGTTAGTCGATAACCTATAAGATACATTAAAAACAAAGGCAATAGCATTTTATATTTTTGGTAATGACATATGCATATTGTAGGGATTTAGGTTTTGAAAATTTCATATGTATTCCCAATTCTAGTCTTAATCCATTAAAAAAGAAACCAATTAAGTATGATTCTTGATTTTGAATTTTATTAGAATACTTGTCAACACAATAGTCCTTGATCATTACAGTTTGTGAAAGATTCTTAATATCTTCCTTAGGTCATCAAACACCTCTTCTTTAAATCTCTTTGTTAAAGATATAATTTATTTACTATATGGAGGATCTTCTATGATTAATCAGTTATGTATAAACAATTTATGCCATTATGAGGAAACTTCCTCAAATGTATAACATTTATTTGCACTTTTACTTTAAGGAGCCTCCAACTGATCCTAAAAACTACTTCACCTATATATTTAATTACAAACACTTGATCTGTTGAAAGACATAAATTCTACCTTTGTAAAGCATATAGGAGCCACGTAATTGTATGTCTATATGTAAGCAACTGAAGTTCTTATTAAAATTCTAATTATTTTTGCCTAATATGAAAAGCAGGTTATTAAAGTTGAGAATTGGGCTTATGCACAAATATACTAGTAGAAACACTCTTAAATCTCATTTATCTCTTGTCCTTACTTTAAATACATCATCTAAAGCTTAGATTAAGCGTCTATCACCTCTTTTTACATTTCTTCCATCCAATTATAGAGTGATTCTTCCACTCTACTAAATTCTTAACCATGTTTCATTTTCTATGCTAACTTTATATTATTATCAGTGATTTCAACCAAAAAAATTTGTTGTTATATTATTAAAATGATATAAAAATAAATTATGAAACCAATATCAAATTAGAATTTCAAAGGAAGATGAGATCCAAACACTTAAGACAAGAGAAAAGTTTATTACTTCGTTCACTAACTTACTAAAAAAGAGAAAATTTTATTACTTCTTTTACTGATTTACTAAAATATAATCATAAACTATACATATCCATTAAATAAAAGTAAGTAAAAACTGAGCAAAAGATACAATGGCAAATAACCACATCTCCACATATAACTTATTTAAAGAAAATAGTATTTGAGTATTCCTTAATTACATCATTTTGATTAAATTTCTTTACATTTTAAACAGTAACACAAAGAATGATCCAGCAAAGGAAATTATGGGGATTAAGTGCTTGATACATAAATCAGTTATTTTTAAATGATATAGGTATTTTATATTCATTTATATACTTTATGAAATACTACTTTAATTTATTTATCTTTTTATTGTCCTTTTTCATTGATTAGGACTTGAATGACTTGCCAAATCATCATGCCTTTTTATAGTAACCACTATCTCATTGAATTTGGGACATCACAATGATATTACATCATATGCCATTCTAAGGCAATATTAATAATACCTGTTAGAAAAAAAAATTCAAACTTTAAGTAAAGCTCTTGACTAAACCATCGAGATCTTAAATTATGTTTTATGCTTAAGGAAATATTACAATGTTTTAGTATATCAAAATCATAAAAGATCTATTATATATGTTATAGATGTTTTCCCCAAAACTGCTATAGATAATATGATTAGTTATCATAGTTAGTAAGGTAAGGAATGTATAGCAAAGTAACTCCTTTTTATGATTTAAAGCACCATAATTTTTATATGTCCATCAATGGATGTATTTATGTAACAAACTAAGAGGAGCATGCCTAAAAGGGGTTAATAATTGAGTTTCAATTTTAGAAAAGACAATGCATTCTTATAGTAGAAAACAATTTAGGTTGTAGGATTTTATTTCAAAGTAAAGGAAAAAGTGTTGGGAGATCATGATGCAATCTCATTGCAAGCAATACAAAAAATATATATTTTTGAGTTCTTATAAGGTAATATCACTTTAAATTCTATAACATGACCTACTCATCACATAATAAAGAATGAATCTAAATCATATCTTATTATAAAACTTGCTCCTTTTTTAAAGCTCTCCTCAAATCCTGTGAACCGATTTAGTAGCAAACATGTCAAGCTTCTAATAGTATCCACATAAAAAAGTTGAGAGAACTATACAAGGTGATGTAGAGAGGAGTAAGCAAAGAGTGCTATCTCCTTTAAAGCCTACATCTATTTATAATAAGGATTGGGCATTTTAGTAATTTAATTAAAATATAATTCTAATTTCAATTCATCTTATAATTATAATTACAAATCTAATTGAACACCAATTATGGCTAAATAAGATCAATATCCAATATCAATCCTTATTTATCAAATATCTCATATTTGACTTCTAATTTTCTCAAACTTTATAATTAAGTCCAATTTGATTAATTACCTTTTCTTTCTCTAACTATTCTTTATGCATGGTTCACTAGGTTTTTGAATTTGTTGGTAGTTCTAAACTATATTTGAGATTAGATAAATTAAACTCCTTTATTTCTCTTTAATTTTATAATAAAATAACTTACATTTATATATTAAAATTGCTATTTAGCAACATATGATAACTACCAAAATATTATGAATGTAAAAGTGATTTTGGATAATCTTTTTATGCACGATCATTTATATAATTCAATTCTTTCACCTTTATTTTTTCAATTAGACATAAAGTATGGAATTAAAATCCATGCTATTTTAGTACAATCATATTAATTCTCTAGTATTAGTAATTGATTTGTTAATAACATTTGAAATTTATTTTCAAAGTATCATTTCACCTTGACTACGGATTTACCAAATTAATACTAATTGAAAATAATGAAAATTTCTCCCTAATCATTTTAGGATGATGAATCCTATATTGATCATTAAACTACCTCTATATAATTTACGTTATATCGAATAGTTATCAAGTGAGCTATTCTTAACTAGAATAGGTCATAGTTAGTATCAAAACATAATATTCTTATATGAGATATTGTGTAGATGTCAAGTTAAAGGATCATTTATAAAATCATCACAATAAACATATCTATAGATACACAAGTATATACTATAAAAAAGTTTTATATCAAGATTAGTTAAGTGAACTTGTTATATAACAAGCACCTATATATTAGTTTAAGCATCTCAATACATTAATCTATGAGATGAGTTACTTCCTTCATAAGAAAAATCATAACATGTGCTATTCTTTCTACTTTTAGGGATAGCACCTAGTTGTAGTATTATTGGTCAATTCCTAATCCTAATATAAGACTAGAGGTAAGTCCACTCCGTTAACAAGTAATATATGACTTTAAGTCCCATGTATCATCTCAACAAAGATCTAATTATAATTATTAGGTCACGAGTGTTTAATTATCCAGAAAGTTTCAATTAAATAAGTAATAAAAATTAAGGAAATAAATAAAAAAGAATTGTGAATCTAATTATAAGTATTAGGTCGTCAGTGTTTAATTATCCAGAAAATCTCAATTAAATAAGTAATAAAAATTAAGGAAATAAATAAAATGAATAAGCCATGTTTAATTTATACACGAGATAATGAATCAATAATTTTATTAATGATAAATCTAATTGAGATCTTAGATCTCAATGGGTTAATCAAACTAATGAAATTAAGTGTTAGATATATTTAAGATATTATTCACTTATATAAGATACTTCTAATGGTCATGGAAATATCTTTTCTCTTCTAAACTTAACTTATATACTTAGTTCATAAACAAATTGGAATAAAAGGCATGAAATTCAAGAAGCTTAAACCTAAGATCTTTAGATCTAAGAACCTTCACAAAAGATTCTCAAGCTTAATCCACTTCTAGATTCAATCATGTTATCTAATTAACTTTCTAATAATTAAAATCCAATGATCCTAGATTCCTTAATTATCTAATAATCTAATTAAGGTAATCAATTCAAGTAAGATTAAATTAATAATTTAATTAGACAAAAATCTTTCAATCATGCAATTATGACCTATCTAATTTCCTAACCTTAGCTAAAGCAATTTAAGCACCCATATTCATCAATAAAACCAAGGATATTATAAGAAAACACATATTCATTAATTAAGAAAAAGAATCAACATTAACGAAAAAAGAAAGAGTTAAAATAAATATAACTCAATTTGATCCATCTCAATTATAATTTTTGCTCCTCAATCCATCTCGAATGCTCTTACAGATCTCTAATCACTAACTTAATGAAAAGAGTAAAAGAAAACTAAATCTAAGGCTAAAACCTAACTAAGAATAAGAATAAAACTTGATTTTCACATGGCTCTCTCTCCTCTCCACTCTCTATGGCTACCTTCTCTTATTTGAAGCTTTCTTTTTACACAATTTAAGGGTGGCTAATGGGGTTTAGAAACCCTAAACACATCTAGGTGTGTTTTGATCAATTTGCCTTTCAAAAGTTCTCTTTAATTTGTGTCATTCGAGAGAACGATAGCCATTATAGTCAAGAAACAATGGTGCCATTTTAGATTGTTATTAGTATTCTATGTAAAATCTATAGTACAACAATGGTGAATAGTGAGTATAATAGCACTATTATGGGTCACTATTGATATTACTCCAGAAAGCATCAAAATTCATCCTTTTCAACACTTAAGTCCTCAAATTGAAGTGAACTTGTAATTCAACAAATATAACTTATAAATAGGAAAATTTCATGAATAAATAGGGCAAAAACATATTTAAACATGCCATAAAAACATATATAAATAACCTTTAAAATGCTTCTACACTTGAACTGTTATATATCCTCAAGCAACCACTTAGTTATTCCTTTGAAATAATTAAACAAAAGTCAAATTTTAATTGGGAACTAAAATAAAAGTCATTACAATTAAACATAGTCAAAATCTCCTAAACTAATCATGTTTATAACATGACTTAACATATACACAATCACATAATTAATTATAGCAACCCTTTCTATATGACATCAAGCATCCAATTAATTCAATATAGATTATCATACAAACCTGTTTAAAGGTGCTTTTCCAATATTTTTTATGTTCCATCTAGCCTTAACTAAATTTTATTGACTTAATAATTTATTTGGACAAGTGTATTTTATATTCCATCTTGTCTCAAAAAGTGTAATTTTTTCTCCATCTTATCATTATACCACATTGCTTAACTCATTCTTCTAATTTTTCAGTTGAAACTATTCAAAATTTAACATAATTTACTTAATTATGAAAATTATTTAGCTAAATACCCTATTCTAAATTTACATAAAAATTTATATCAAATTTCCTTAAAACGTTAACATTACATATAAGGGCCATTGAACATTTGAAAATCACACAAGAATAAAAGAAAATTTAGTAGTCATTCAAAAGTTATTCAACAATAACTATGTTAACTAATTCTAATTCATTAAAGTAAACCAACTAATAATTAAATAATCATCAAAATTATTCTAAGTAATCATCTAGATAAATCACCCTTGAACTCACAATAATTCAAGTGTGCACTAACCATAATATCTTATTTCCTTCTCTCACATTTAAATTGAACATTGTCATCAATATTCAAATAATATAAATAAGCAATAAGGAAAGAAATGGAAAAGAAAACTCTCCTAAATTTACAGGGTTCATTGTCCTTCACAGCCCTCTATGCTAACTCAATGAAAATAAGATCAGCATAAAAAAAGAAGATTGAGATTTCAAAATAATCAAAATGTAACTATATTGAAAATAAAATTCTATAGCCTTACAATACTAAAAATAATTCAAACCTAAATGGTTGGGTTGTCTCCTAACAAACTCATCTTTGGGGTCTTTTAGTTAAACTTGAACTTTATTACTAGATAATGATGATTCTCTTCCTTGGTCCATATATTTGGTCAATCTCCTTATACATGATGGCTCATAAAAAATATACTAGTTATCACACCTACTCTTTGATTTCTCTCCACACCTTGTTTATCTTATGTATCATATCTTGGTAAAAGATAATGATACCAAATTACTTACCAACTATAAGAAACTATAATATTAAAAGCATCAACTAACACAATAAATCTTTTATTCCTTAATGTCTTTAGCATCATTAGCTTATTCTTTATCCTTTCCCATCTCACTTGTCAACTCCTTTGACTTTAATTCTATAGTGCTAGGTAGGTGTACTTGCTTATGTTATTTAATCAATTCAAACAACTACCCAACTTGGACATCCAAGCTAGGGATAAAAGTGTCTATACATTCCCATCAAGACTCGTTCCTAGATATGATCTCCATTACCATCCTTTCAAATTTTAACTCCTCTTCTTGTTACTATTAATGATACTCATGGAGATGACATAAAGTAAGTCTGATAAATCCAGAAATAATTTGGATGATTCATCCAACCGAAGCTATAGGTGTTGCTATACTAATCCTTGTAAACCATCTAATTAGCTTCCCAACCATCGATCAAAGCTACATGGTCATCATACTATTGGTAGTCTAAATAATCTTGTACAATCATGTCATCAACTACCTTTAATCATAGAAAGATAACCATGAACAACTTGAAACTTAAATAAAACAAAACAAAATAATAATAAATAATAAAATTTAGACTAATCAACACCATTAAATCCGTAGTATTACCAAGGTAGATCCTCAACAACAACATCAAAAACTTATCGATTGATTCTTAATCCTAATATAAGATTTAAGGTAAGTGTACTCTGCTAACAAGTAATATAAGATTACGAGTCTCAAATATCATCTCTACAGTAATCTAATTATAAGTATTAAGTCAGTCATTGTTTAATTATTTAGAGAATCTTGATTAATTAAGTCATAAAAATTAAGGAAATAAATAAAATGATTAAAGTATATTCAATCTAAAAACAAGATAATGAATTAAGAATTTCACTAACGAAAATTCTAAATAAGGTTTTATATCTCAATAATTTAATCAAACTAATGGAATTAAGTGCTAAACATATTTAAGGTATTTTTCACTTGAATAAGATACAATTCATAGTCGTAGAAATACCTTTTTTTCTTCTAAACCCAATTTATTTATTTGGTCTAAAAGTATTTAAATCTAAGAAATACATTTCTATGATTCATTTGTTGAATTATAACCCCTAATTCAATGCTTAATTGTTAAATTAATGTCTTATTATGTTTAATTTATAGAATGGAGCTTAATGATGAAGATTGGAGCAAAAACATGAAAGAATCCTCTTTGTTTTAACCATTAACGGCCCCTTGACAGGGTACCGTTGATTAAAGAACAGGGGGTCGTTTAAAAGTTCTGCATC
>JAOXYD010238547.1:0-30954 GCA_028565735.1 Pinacopodium congolense | reverse complement strand
CCTTAGCAATGGATACTTAGTATTTTCTATCAACTTATTCAACTACCTATAATCAATGAAAAAATTCACATTGTCATCGTTTTTAATAAATAAAACTGAAGCTCCCTCATTGAAGTATTCAGTCAAATAAACCCTTTTTTTACATCTGCTCCAATGACTTTTTCAACTACTATAGTGTTGCTAAGGCCATCATACAAGGTATAGCAAAAATTAAAGTGACCCTAGCAATGTCTTAATCGTAAAATTCATCTCTCATAGAGGTAGCAAACCTAGCAATTCATCAAAAAGTACTTCAAGGAACTCTTATAAAGATCTCTTCCAAACTAGGATTAATCTCCCTCATGTTCGTAACATAAGAAAAATATACCTCACATCCCTCTAAAATTAATTTCCTTGTTATTACAACTTAAATAACATAAGCGATAATGCTTGAAATTACCCTACAAATACTACCTTCAATTTACTTGAAGACTCAATCATTATCTTATTAGTGTAACAACCTACTGTCGCCTTATGTTACAATAACCAATCTATACCTAATATCATGTCAAACTCCCTTAAATTCATCACAATTAAATCAACATGTAACTTTATCCCCTCAATCCTCACTACACTTACTCTCCTAATACTACTTACTATCACACTCTGTATTACAGGCAATTTAACTCTTAGATCCTACCTTAAAGGCATAGCCTCACTAAAACTCTACGTGAAAAATACGATGCAGTATACAAATATGTAAAGCATAGATCTATCGAAACATAAGTTGCCATATTAAATAAAGGAACTGAATTGGCTGCTAAAACCTGTCATCTAGTCATGTAGTAGACTCTTACCTAAGTCTAACTTGGAGCAATATGTACTCCACTAGTTTTCTGGGACACTCGTTACTAATACCTCTACCTTTGCTTGTATTGGCTCCTCTACCACTATCACCTACTTGGCTTTAACTTGGCATATCACTCCCTATTCTACTACTAAAGCCCCTCAAAAAATTAGTATAATCTCACTAAAAATGTCCTCGACCCTTATATCCATAACAGACCTTCATTATGTCTATGAGTCCCTAATATAGTCCTAAGTTCTACCTCCCATAAATAGTACAACTCTATACTAAACCAACTCCTCTACGATAAGAACCTCTAATCTCTGATTAAATTCCCTGCGAGATGATAGGGATGAATTATGTTAAGTTTTGGTATGTGATTTCATATTAATTCCTTTTTTATATAAAAGTGCTTAATTTATATCATTTTTTATTGAATGACAAGTTTGATCTTTTTACACAAGTTTTAGACCAAAAAACTAAGTTTGGGAAAGAATTGGAGAAAAAATGGTGCAAGTAGATGTCAATTTGGACCATCAATGGCAGTTACTTCATCTAATTAATGGTGCCAATGATGAATCTAACAAAAAATATTAAAGGATGCAACCCATATCCTTCAACTACAATTTAGCATATCACCATTAAAGGATTTTCAACCACTATTAAGCATGCTGTCAACAAAAAATAAAAAGAGTAAAGATTTCTTTCACTAATCCTAGACATTATCCTAATTTGAAAGGGTATAAACACGAACCAAGTAGAGTCGACAATCTTCCTTCCCCTTTGAGCTCCCAAAGATGTCCTGTGATTTCTTACTTATTTTTAGGGATTTGAGTTGGTTTTTCTTATGGTTTTATATTTAATATGTTTAGCTAGTTTGTTTTAGGTTTAGTTAAGCATTGTTTAAAAATGTTCTAGCGATTCCATAACTGTGTTCATGTTTTTACATTCCACTTTCTATTTAGTTCTGATTTTGGATTATTATTGTTGTTTAAACTCTTAAATATTATGGGTAAATAGTGAATATTTGATTTTACCTTCTTTTTTTTATTCTTACAACATGGTTTCAGTGTTTATTATTATGGTATTGTTTGATTTTAATATGCAGGGCTAAATTTCTTAGGGTTTAAAAGTATTAAAGGGATGATAGGAAGTTGATTGTGAAAACAAAAATTGCATTTTGATTTATATTGTATTTCTAGGCTTAGATTGGATTGATACTTTGAATTAAGATCAAGAATTAGAGATTATTTATAGGCTTGATCACCATATTGATAATTTCTAAGTTGAACGTCAATTTTTAACTTTTGATACGTAATTGTCATTCGCCATTTCCAGAAGTAGCAATAAGTTAATTGGTTTTGTGAGCGAAACTTAATCAATTAATCTAAGGTTTTAATTCTCTAAGCTATATGATCTGAGTTGGTACAATTGTGACTTAGGTTAGCCATTCCATAATACTTTGTGTTATTAAACCATTAAATTTATAGAGTCTATTCTATGTTATTACATAGTTAGGGGTATTTCCAGAGCTTGTTGGGTTTATCTAGTCTAAGAGGAACTTAGGACGTGAGAGCTTGTTTATATTTATAAGCTAACATCTTGGGTTAGAACACAACTTATCTAGTTCAATGATCAATTGTCTTTCCTAGTTTCCTAATAATATCTTCTACCCACATTGTTAATATTGTTACTGGCTTCTTCATTATGCTATTATCTTATTTATTTGCTTTCGTTTCTTTAGTCATATTTCCTTTTGTTTTAATTTCGTTGCATTAGGGGTTTTTTCTCTTCCTTTTGCAACATTAGAGATAACAATTGCATTGTATCTCTCTGTGGATTCAACCCTAGCTCACCCTATTGTATAGAAGGCTTAGTTAGGTTTACTATTTGGTATTTTTCGACAAGTTATCAAATTTTTAGCATCGTTGCTAAGGAGCTAGCCTAGTAATTTGTTGCTTCTTGTTTTGTTTTTATTTTTTTCTAACCTTCATCAATTTATTTTCATGTTACATATCCTATATTTCTTTGAGACATTCCAAATTGAAGAGAATTATTACAAAGAATAGGGGCTTACTTCTTTCTCCTTTGGAAACTTTTTCACTTTCTCCTATTGTAGAGGCGACAACATTTTGAGTGAGCTAGAAAAATTAGTCTTTTTGAGAGCGAGATTTTAAAAGAAGAAGTCGAAGAAAATTTGGTAGAGTCTATAAAAGAAGTGAAAGAGAACATAGAGCCACATCAGTGCACTCTAATAGAGCTTGTAGCTCCTTTTTTTTAACCCTAACTTGCTTTGCATAAATTATCTTAATGATGAGCCTGAATTTGAAATTAAATATGGACTAATAAATGCTTTACCATTTTGAAAGGTTTTCGAGGCATCAACCCATTAGGATCAAGCTGCTTCACAAACCCAAATAAGTTTATGAATGAATTTCGCATTGCATGTTTAGGAATAAAACTAATAGGAGTCACTATATATCAACTTAAGCTAAAGGCATTTCTTTTTGCCTTATAACATGCAGCCAAGGAGTGGCTATATGACTTACCAGCTAGATTAGTCACCACACGGGAGTAGATGTTGTGCATTTTTAGAAAATTATTGTCTTGCCTTGATAGCAACCAACATCCAGAAGGATATTTGTGTCATTAGACAAGATAAAGGAGAGCCCTTAAAAACTTTGCAACAAATGTGTAAACCATTAGATAAGTGAGTAACTATTAATTTAATATTTTTATGAGGGTTTGCTATTTTTTTATAGAAACATGATCAATATTGCGAGTGGTGATGCTTTAGTAGATAGGATGTTGGAGGATGTAAAGAACTTGATTGTAGCAATGGCTGCTAATTCACAATATTGTGACAGCAAAAAAAGTCTTTCATCCTCGATAAAGGAATTCAAGGAAGCTTCCATTTCAAAGTTAGAGTAGCAAGTGACCAATTTGTCTTTATTAGTAGAGCAAGCAATGATGGGTAAAGGACCAACCAAGTTATGTGGCATTTGTACACTTGTAGATCATTCTACTAATGCATGTCCTTCCTTGCAAGATGAATAATAAGTCAATATTATAGGATGATCCCAAGGAGTATAAAGAAGGTATGATCCTTTCACTCCCACATATAACTTGGGGTAGAAGGATCATCCAAATTTAAAGTATAAAAACCCTCAACAAGGCAACAGTTCTAAAATGAGCCCCCTGCCTTTTAGCAGCAACAAAGATTTAATACATTTTTGGGATTCAACCAAAAACCATGATAAGGGTCAAATTGATTGTGTTTTTAATAGATATTTATTATGTTTTAACCCATAATTTCATGTTTATATGTTTAATTGATTCTTGGAAGTGTTTAATTTGCAAGAAATGGAGATTAATTGAAACATTATGAAAAAAGATAGAAAATTGGCCATTTTTAAAGAGACCCATGTATACGTCCCTGCAACCCTCGTATATGTGCACACACATCAAGAGAAACACGGCAGTTGCCAATCTATCGTATACCTTCGAGACAACCTGCCATATTGGTGGAAAATACACATATCATCTCCAAATCTCCAAAATTATAGCTTATATGTGCTCTCCATTAAGTCTCTTCTTTGGATGGACTAAATTGGCATGTCTGGTAACTACATAAAAGGGTGAAAGACACAAAAATACGTAAGATGAGAGGAGAGAACAGATCTAGAAGTTGAAAGATTTTACTTTAGCTTCTCTCTAAGTAGTTCTTAATGTTCTTAGGCTTCAAACACTTGTATTTTTTTTATTTCTATGCTTTTTTTTTACTTTACCAATGATTGGAGTTTGCTGTTACGACTTGTAACCTAGTCTGAAAATCATTAAGGGGGTTTTTTAAACTCATATTATTTCATTATTTGCTCTATTTTTCAAATTAATCAAAGTTATATTCTTAAGTTCATATCCTTACATGCTCTTTGATTTTCATACACACCAATGGTTAATTGGAGCTGTGATGGAGTACAAAACAAGTTGAGGAATCTGTGAATGATCCAAGATCTTTCCTTTGGTGTTTCGTAACTTCTAAACTAGTTATTTAAGCTCTTGTGCTAAGATTATTCAAAGTTTGTCTCTTAAGTTGCATGTTATTCTTACTTTAATCATTATGTATGGATGATTCGATTTTCAACTAAGGATTGGTGTTGTTGTATGTTGGTTGGTGATTAAAATTTTTAAAAAATTTTAACTTATAATTAACCAATATGAAAAGTAAGTACACCTATTGAACAAGCAATAAAGCAAAGTGTTTTTAAGACTCCAAGTGTCGGTTTCATAGGAAAAAGGAATAATTATTAGGTTAATTAGATCACAATTATCTAGGAAATTCTAAATTAATTGATTAAAAAGCTAGAAAATGCTAATTTAATCTTATTTGCTTAAAAAAAATGCAAAATGACTTAAAACTTTCTTTGAAAAATTACCAAAAATTACCAAAGCACGAAAATAGCTAAGGATTAGGTGATTAATGAATTAAGTGAGTTTTTAACATTTTTAAGGGCTGAATTAAAGTTACTTCATAATTTTAATACAAACAGTTTGGCCATGCCTTTTCTCTATTAATCTTAATTTAAAGTTTGGCCATGCATTAAATTAAGTTAATAGGCTTTAATTTCAAGAAAGTGGCTTCTAAATTTGCAGTCTCAGAACTTTAACTTTCACAAATAATCAAATTTTGATCATTCAATGATTGATTTGTGTAGTTTATTGATTTTTCTAGCAACCTAATTGATTTCTCAAGTCTTAACTTTTCTTTTAATCCATTGTTAAGTGGCCAACTTAAAATCAAAATGTTCATACCTTTAATAAATAAAAATAAGACCTTTAATCATCCATACAGGCTCTTTTAAATCATTTATACACCAATCCTTAACAAAAACAAATCAGCCACACATAATGATCAAATTAAGAAAAATATACAACTTAAGCAACATACTGTGATAAATCCAAATATAAAAGCTTAAATAGTGAGTTTAAAAGTTACAAAATAACCAAGAAAAGCTTCCGGATGATTTATAGACTTCTTAACTTGATCTGAACTCTAGCACAAATCCAAATCAACATAAAATTGCAAAAAATTTTAAAATGATACAAAGGTATAAGCTTAAGAATAAGAACTTCGATTAATCCAAAAAAATATAGCTAACAATATAATTATTTGAGATAGAAAACCCCCTATGATAGTTTCCAGACTTTGACATGAATCTTAATAGCAAGCACCAATAAGTTCTTAAAGCCTATTAACTTAATTTAATGCATGACCAAAACAATTAAGATAAAAGGCATAGTCTTGTCTTATCTATAACTTTGTCTTGAATTTGTGAAGATACTTTAATTCAGCCCTTAAAAATGTCAAATGCTCAATTAATTCATTAATCACCTAATCCTTAGCTATTTTTTAGACTTGGTAATTTTTGGAAATTTTTAAAGAAATTTAAAAGTCAAAATTACGTTGTTCGAAGCAATTTAGGTTAAACTAACATTTTCTAGCTTTTTAATCATTTGATTGAAATTTCCTAAATAGTTGTCTTCTAATTAACCTAATAATTGTAAATTTTCCCTGTGGGACTAGCACTTGGGGTCTTAAAAATATTCCACAATATTACCTTTTTCATAGATGCACTTGCCTATGTCGTTGGTTTAAAATCAAAGTTTAAAGTTATGTTTTAAAATTTAAGTCACCTAAAACCAACAATTAGCAAATTTTTGGCTTTATTGCAGGGGATTAGTTTATAATATGAGGAAAAATTGGTGTCAATTACTTTAGAACTTGTGAATATTGTTTTTCTAATTTTTCTGAATTTTTTCACATTTATTTTTTTATTTAAATTTTATGTAATTTTATTTCTTTTTATTATCTTACTTGTTTTGTTTTCTTGTTTGCTTAGTAATTACTTTTTTTAGTTATTTTCTTTAGTTTTTATGCATATTCAAGGTCAAAATTCCTGGGGATTTAGACTTCAATTCAAAGCTTGAGCATACGTTGCATGGGAACAAGAAACAATTGCTAACTACCACGACTGATCCGTTAGAAGTAGAAATATCTAGCCAGATCTGAACCTGTAGAAATGGATCCCCGAGAACATGACATTATAGGACCTCAACAAGAACCTCAAGAACCAACCATGATGGACCTAGGAATGAGAAACTGAGGGAGACTTATGCCTAACATTTTTCGACCTGGATTCAATTTTAATAACTTTAAAATCCTATATAGTATCATTTTTATGGTTAGGTTATCTCATTTCAATGATTCAGTTTTAGAAGATCCTAATTAAAATTTCCAAACTTTTCTTGATACTTGTGATCTTTTTAGAAGTTATGGGTCTCAAAAGATACAATTAAGCTTAGGTTTGTTTTCCTTTTTCCCTTAAAGATAAAGCTAAAACCTTGTTATCCATACTTCAATTTGGTTCTATTACTATATGGGATGATTTAATGAAGAAATTCTTAGCTAAATTTTTCCTACCTGCCAAGATAACAAAAATGAAAAATAATATTAGCTCATTTATACAGTATAACAATGAAAGTCTATACGAGGCCTAGGAGAGATTTAAGGAGATGCATACTAGGTGTCCTAGCCACGATTCAATACATGGCAGCAAGTGAACATTTTCTATACTAGTCTTACACCTTTGACTCATAGCACCATTTATATTACGACTGGAGTCAATTTTATTAAGAAAACTCCCAAAAATCCTACAATTTGATTGAGGATATGTTTACAAATATCTTTCAGTATAATTCTAAACACCATCCAAAGAAGTCACATGGTATTCATGTAATCAATGATACAGTAGCTCTTACAACTCAAATGGAAGTACTAAATAAGAAGATAGATAGTTTGGTGAGTGAAGCTGGAAATAGTACTCATAGAGTTAAATGTGAAAGTTATAGAAGTGCCTCCCATTCATCGTTAAAGTGTTAAGAAGGAGGTCTTTTTTCCTGACAATTAAAGCGAGCCCAATTTGTCAAAAATTTTAATAGGCAAATAGGAAATCCTTATTCAAACACTTACAACCCTGGTGGGAGGAACCATCCAAAATTTTCATGGAGCAATAATCAAAACTACCAATAACCACCACAACCACCTCAAGCCAACCCTCAAAGAGAACCTCCACCTGGCTTTAGAACCAATCAACCTCCAGGAGAATCGCTTAGTTTTGAAGAGGCAATGCTTAAATATATTCAATCTAATGAATCCAAAATGCAAAATCATGAGGCCTCTATAAAGAATTTGGAGACTCAGGTTGAACAAATAACATAATTTTTACAGGAGAAGCTACCCGATAAGTTACCTAGTACTATTGAAGCCAACCCTTGAGAGCATGCTAAGGAAATTATCCTTAGAAGTAGAAGAGAGATTGAGAATGAAAGAGTGACGTTAGAAGAAAAAAAAAGTAAATATGGGTGGAGGAAGAAAAGAAAGAGAAAGAAAGAGAAAATAATAGAAGAGAGAGAGTTATAAGAGAACATGACAAAAAAGAGAGAACTATAGAAAAAAAGAAAAAAAAAGAACATGACAAAAGAGAGAGAGTTATAAAAGAAGATGACATAATAGAGAGAGAATCAAAGAAAAAAAAGAAAGAGAAGGAAGTTGAGGATGAAATTTTCGATAAGCCACCTAGGTTGTTTGCTAATTCAAATGTGTAACCTTACAAACCTAGGATTCCATACCCTTAACGATTAAATAATACAAACTTTGATAAGAAATTCGAGAAACTTTTGAAAATGTTTAAGAAATTGCATACTAATATCCCGTTTGCTAAGGCCATTGCTCAAATGCCTTCTTATGCAAAATTTTTAAAGGAAATCTGTCTAAGAAGAGAAGATTAGAGGAATATGAGAAGGTTAAGCTTAATGAAGAGTGTTTTGCTATCCTTTTAAAGAAGTTACCTTCAAAGCTCAGAGACCCTAGTAGCTTTACCATTCCTTGCACAATTGGTAGCTTACAGATAAAAGGGCCCTAATGGACCTTAGAGTAAGCATTAATCTAATGCCCTTATCTATCCTCAAGAAGTTAGGATTAGAAGAGCCTAAACTAACTACAAGCTCATTATAGTTGGTTGATAGATTAGTGACATATCTAAGTGGAATAATTGATGATGTACTTGTGAAGGTCAATAAATTCATCTTTCTTGTTGATGTCCTTATTTTTGATATAAAAGAGGATAGCTTAGTGCCTATCATTTTGGGAAGATCATTCACTACAAGGGCACTAATTGATGTACATGGAGGAAAGCTCATTCTCAGACTTCAAGATGAGGAGATTGAGTTCAATGTATTTAGAGAAATGAAGCATTCCTTCACTTTGGATTCATGCAACTTCATTGGAGTAAAATCCATTTAATAATCTTTGTTCAAATCCTTTGCAAAAGGCATTAATCTATTCATGCTCTATGGAATTAGAGGAAGAGGAAGTCAAAGAAATAATGGAAGAATTAGAAGCTAAAAAGGACACCTTTAATTGGATTCAATCTAAAAGGTATGAGCCTTTAGATAAACCAATTAAGTCCCTTCTTAAGCCATCCATTAAAGAGTCACTAACACTTGAAGTTAGGCCTCTTCCCTCGCATTTGAAGTATGTCTTTTTGTGACCTCCATCACAATTGCTTGTGAATATTTCATCTTCGTTAACTTATACGATGGAGGAGAGATTGCTTTGAGTGCTTCGAGAGCATCAAAGTGTAACATGATGGACTTTAACCGACATTAAAGTTTAAGTCCTTCTATTTGCCCTCATTGAATACTCATGGAAGAAGGAAGTAAACCCTTAGTCCAACCTCAGTGCAGACTTAATCTAAATATAAAGGAAGTGGTAAAGCTTCTGAATACTTCTATCATCTTTCCTATTTCTGGTTTCATATGGGTCAGTCCAATTTCGATGGTACCTAAGAAAGGAGAAACTATTATGAAATAAATGAGAAACGAGTGGGGAGGGTTCCACATATGATCTACTATGCCTCAAACACCCTGAATTGAAAATCAAGAAAACTACACCACTATAGAAAAAGAGCTTCTTATTGTAATTTTTTCTTTAGATAAGTTTAGGTCTTATTTACTAGGTACTAAAATCATTGTTTACTCTGATCATACAGCTTTGAAGTACCTATTTTCAAAGAAGAAGGTGAATCTGAGACTTATTTATTATATACTCCGGCTTCAAGAGTTTGATGTAGAGATTAAAGACAAGAAAGGCTTAAAGAATGGAGTGGAAGATCATTTTAGCCAGTTAATAGAGGATGGTGTAGATACTAACCTTATCAATGATAACTTTCTAAATGAGCAGCTACATGTTATGCAAATGGCAACCCCTAGTATGCAGACTTGATGAAGTTCTTAGTTTCTTGCCAATTTCCTATGGATTTAACCAAAGCATTAAAGGAGAGGATGGAGAGCTAGGCTAAGTTTTATGTTTACGATGATCCATACCTATAGAGCTATTGTATTGATCAGGTAATAAGAAAGTGCATATATGATATCGACTTTTCCTCTGTTTTAGCTTTTTCTCATTCTTATGCATGTAGAGGTCACTTTGAGCTAAAGAGGGTATCTCACAAGGTCTTAGAGTGTGGATTTTATTAGCCATCTCTATTTTGAAATGTTTATAATTTTTGTAGGACTTGCGATAATTGTCAAAGGATAGATAAGTTGGTTCCTTGTGGTGAAATACCCTAAACTCCCATATTGATTTATGAGATCATTTATGTTTGGGGTATGGATTTCATAGTTCCCTTTCCTTCTTCTTTTAAATTTCAATATATTCTGCTTGCTATAGATTATCTATCAAAATGGGTGGAAATAAAAGCCATCCGAATTGACATTTTTAAAGTGATTGCAGATTTCTTGAAACAAAACATTTTTTCCAAGATTGAAATCCTGACAACTATCATTAATGATAAGGGAACACACTTTTGCAATCAAACTATTGAAGTTCTTTTTAGGAAGTATCGGGTAGTGCATCACATTTCCATATCTTAATACCTTCAAACGAGTGGAGAAGTCGAGGAGATAAAGTCTATTTTAGGGAAGGAAGATCCAATAGAAAGGATTGGAGTTTGTGACTTAATGATGCTTTGTGGGCCTATCAAACTATATACAAGACTCCAATTAGGATGTATCCGTACAAACTAGTATTTAGGAAGCCATGACACATACTTGTAGAGCTAGAGCACAAGGCCTATTGGGCAATCAAGCAATGCAACATAAAGTTAGAGGTAGTTGGTGCACTTAAGAATTTACAGTTACAATACTTAGAGGAGTTGTGCCATGAGGCATTTGAAAATGCTTGAATTTATAAGGAGAAAACCAAGGCATTCTATGGTCAGTACATCTCTAAGAAGACATTTGTATCCCAACTCAAGCTTTTTCCAAGTAAGTTGTATTTGAAATGGGCAGGTCCATTCATCATTACGCAAGTATATCTCCATGGAGCCATCGACATCGAGAGCGAAAAGAAAAGGAAGGAATTCAAGGTCAATGGGCATCATCTCAAACCCTACTTTAATAGATATCAAGTGCATAATTTATAATTGATGGAGCTTGAAACTCCAACTTATGAGGATTGATTTATGATACAGGGGTCAACTAAAGACCTTAAACAAGCACTCATTAGGAGGCACTCCAACCATATCATTTGGTTTCTGTGTTTTCCTTTTTTCTAGATAGGTTTTGGATTATTTTCATTTAAGTACTTTACTTGCTTTTTGCATTTTTTTATTTGAAGGAATTCAAAAATCTGAGGTCTTTGTTTTCAAGCTTGGCATAGCCTTCTCACTTCAAGGAAATATTCTTCTTTCCATCCTCATAAATGTTTTTTTATAGTTTTTGGGCAATTAGGGACAATGTCCAATTTAATTGAAGGGGTAGGGAACAACTTTAAATTTTTTTTGCAATTGAGTTATTGTGAATATAATGATGATGATTTAAATATGTTCGCTTAAAATAATTTGGATCTTTAGTTTATGATAATTATGGTTCTTAAAAGAAATTTATGTCTTTAACTTAAGGAACTTTAATCAACTTTTGAAATGATTATTAACTTAAAAAATTTTTCATTTTTCCTTTTCTTTTGAGTGCTTTGCATATGTTTAGTAATCATTTCTATGATACTTAGTGTTTAAGTACATTTTATGGTCTGTCATATGAATTTGGAATGGGATACTTGAAATAAAGTGTCAAAAATGATAGAAAAATGTGAAAAAAGTGTTTATGTAGTTGAATACAGTAAGAAAACTTCACTCTATTATCTTTAAACCAATGTAAAGGTTGAAGTTTATGAGTGTTGCTAATAGCCATTTGAAATGGTGAGGGTGATCTAGCCTAGTAACTGAGGATGTTCATGACAAAATGTTCAATTTTGAGTTTTAAAAAAAAACTAAATGACATCTTAAACAAGCTAAGAACGAACATCTTAGTTAAGTAACCAAGTTCATTCATGACATGGTGTTTGTTCTCATATAAAAAGACCAGATGAACTCTTAAATATTGCTCCAAGTTCAAATTGTATTATGCTTTTGATTATTATGATCATCCTTGTCTAGTTTGTATGATGACTTATGTGAAATGGATTAGATACTTGATATTATGCATATTGGATTACTTGTTCACTAATTGTGTGTTTGCTTGTGATTACCTTGTTTTTTGTTATGATAGAGTTGAAATTTGTGAATTCAATTAAAGGCATTGATTGATTTCTATGATGCTCAATTAACTATTGACTTCTAATTGAGATTGTTTGAGTGAAGTGTTTAAGTCATCGCTTGAGGACAAGTAATAATTCAAGTATGGGGAAATTTGATAGGGATGAATTATGTTAAGATTTGGAATAAAAGTGCTCAATTTGTTTCATTATGTGTTGAATGATAGGTTTGATCTTTTGACACAAGTTTTAGACTAGAACGTTAAGTTTAGGAAAGAATTGGAGCAAAAATGAAATGGTCAATCTAGACCATCAACAATGGTTTATGCATCTGATCAACAGTGCTGTTGATGAAGCTAACAACCACCGTTAAAGGACATAGCTTAGATCCTTCAATGCTGGTTCAACAGACCACCATTAAGTGCACTATCAGTGAAAAATAAAAAGGACAAAGAGGTCTTTCATTAATCCTGGACAACACCTTAATTGTAAAGTGTATAAAAAGGTCAAGAATAAAGGAAAAGTTGGCAGTCTATCTTCCCCTTTGAGCTGCCATTGATTTCCTTTAATTTCTTGCTTGTTTTTAAGGATTTGAGTTGGGTTTTCAAAATGTTCTAGTGATTGCATAGTATTGCTCAAGTTTGTACATTCCACCTTGTATTTAGATTTGATTTTGGATTATTATTATTGTTTAGAGTCTTGAATATTGTGGGTTAATAGTGAATATCTTATTTTACTTCTTTTTTTTATTCTTATAGCATGGTTTTAATGTTTATTATTTTTTATTGTTTATTTTTAATATGTGTGGCTAAATTTCTAAGGATTTGAAGGTAGTTAAGGGATGATGGGAAGTTGGTTATGAGAATACTGATAGGGATGCATTTTATAGTATTTCTATATGTGTTTAAATGTTATTTCATCCCTATTTTGATGTTTAAATGCTTGATTTATATTCCTTTTAAGTTTACATGTAGATTTGACCTTATGACACAAATACAAGTTGAAATGGCCAAGTTTGGAGTCAAAATGGAGCACAGTTGGAACTAGAAGAGAATTGGAATAAATTGAGGACTTATAGCATCATATTATGAAGTTTTTCACCAAATTTTAGGGCCATATGACAAGCCATGAAAATTGGACAAAGAAAAGAAGAAGACAAGCTCACTTGAGCGTCAGTTTTGGTATAGGTGATTTTGGTGATGCCTTAGGTACTCTTTTATAACTCAGATTATTCTGAAATTTTGTGGAGTTAAATAGCATCATGTGAGGAACCTACTTACCAAATTTCATAGAAATTTAAGGTGCATAGAAGGTGTTAGAGTAGAAAATGCAAAGGGAGGAAAAAGCGATCAAAAGTTAGGACTTAAATGGCACTATTTTAGTTCCCAAAAACCCCTGTTTAGAAAAGGGTAGAAGAGTCTCTTCACAAGTAGGATTTTTACCCTATTTGGAAGAGGTTAAATAATCTCTAAAGAGGTAGAATTGGAGGAGAGATAGTAACCATGACCTTTTTCTAAGCTTCCCTTCTTGTTCTTACAAATTTCTTAGTGTACTTGGTATTTTAGGTTAGAATTTGACGTTAGTTTCATTTCCTTTCATTTATTTCCTTGTTTTAGATAGTTTTATGCTTTAAATATTCTTCTTGGATAATTTATTTTCTATCATTTTCATATTTATATATTATATGATGTTTAGGTTGATTTTTTGATGGATTTTGAGCTTGACAACTATGGAAAATGTATGGATGATTGGGTATAATGCAATGGATGATCTTTTCTTTGATTTCTAGCTTTGATTTTGACTATATGAGCTCAACATCTTGTTATTCCAAGTCTATCCAGGTTAGGTTTTGATGGTTTTACTTTTTCTTAATGTTTTTAGATTAGGTTTTGCTTGATAGTTGAAATTATGCATGTTTTTAGGTTAAAAAGTGTTTAATTTTAATATTTTGCCTTTTAAGTGTGATAGAATTTCTGTTTAGGTATAATTAGTTTTGGGTTTTATAAATTAATTTGGAATTAGTTGATTATTAGCATAATTAGCTTAAGTTTGCATTGGATTAAGTGTGAATCTTGGTTTTCATTGCTAATTTGAAAATTTCCATCCTTGATTTCCTTTAATTAAGTATTGCTTTTATTTATGTAATGTCTATTTTAATTAATTTGAGCATGTGTGACTAATTTCCTAAGGGTTTGAAAGTATTTTAGGGATCACGAGCAATTATTTGTGAGAACGTGATTAAGTCCTTTTAAGTTTGATGCTTTAAAACTTAGGTTAGATGGTAACTTAGGTTCAATGATAAAGATTAGATATCATCTCTAGGTTTAGGGTTAAGCATGTGGTATGTAATAGTCTATAGTGATTCTCGAAAGTAGCAATAAACTAATTAAACTTGTGGGTAAACTTAGCTAACTAGTCTACAATTCGAATCCTTTAGGTTATATTTTCCGAGATTGTGAGTAAGTGGTCAAAGTTAGTCATTCTTTAGTACCTAATGCTTCTTTGCTATTAAACTTAGAGAGCTCGTTCGAGATTATAAAGGGGTTAGGTGTGTTTTTAGTGCTTGTTAGATTCTCCTACATTCAAGGGGTTGATGGTTTGAGAGCTTTTTTGGACACATAGGCTAATACCTTAGCTAAAGTACCTTCTATCTAGATTTGAGGATCAAATATTGTTCCAAAATCTCAACGAAACCTTAGCCATTTTCTTTGATATTGCTATTATTTTATCGTCTTTTACACTGTTTTTATCTTTTAGTTGTTTTTGCTACTTCTTAGCTTGTCTAATACTCATCACTTCAGGGGTTTTTGTTTTCTTTTATTTACAACATTTGAGATAGAGATAACCTTTTAGCTCTCTGTGGTTCAACTCTAACTCACCATACTACAACAATGAGGTATATTTAAGAATATATTATTTGATAGTTTTGTGACAAGCTATCAAATACAAATTAGGTTTTCAATGATATTGTTTTTTTAGTCTTAGAATAAATAGAAATCTTAAATTAAGATCAAGAATTAAGGATTATTTATAGGCTTGATTACCTTATTGATAATTTCTAATTTGAACACTAGGATTTAAGCTTTTGATACATAATTGTCGTTAGCCAATTCTATAAGTAGCGATAGGATAATTGGTTTTATGAGTGAAACTTAATCAATTAATCTAAGGTTTTAATTCTCTAAGTTACATAATCTGAGATGGTACAATTGTGGCTTAGGTTAGTTGTTTCCAAGCATTTCATGTTATTATGCCATTAAATCTAGAGAGCTAGTTCTAGGTTATCGCATAGTTAGAGGTATTTCTAGAAATTATAGGATTTACCTACTCTCAGAGGAACTTAGGAAGCAAGAGCTCATTTATGTGTATAGGATAATTGCATGGCCTAGAACACAATTTATTTGGTTTTAATGATCGTTCTTTCCTGAAATGTCGATAATATCTTTTATCCACTTTGTTAGTATTGTTACTCACTTCTTCATTACTTTGCTCTCATGTTTGTTTTCTTTCGTTTCTTTAGTCATATTTCCTTTTTTTTTAATTTCATTACATCTATATTCTTTTCTTTTCCTTTTACAACATTAGAGATAACAATTACATCCTATCTTTATGTGGATTTGACTCTAGCTCACCGTACTATATAGAAAGTTTAATTAGATTTATTATATGGTAGTTTTCGATGAGTTATCACTGGACCTAATAAAATGTGTACTAACATATCTATAACCTCTCAAACCCTTTACCAAAACCACTTAATCTATTAAAACTAAAGGAGCTATCTTCTATAAAAATATTACTACTCCTTTAAGAACCTACTTCACCAATTAAAAATACATAATTACCTCCTCTTTTAACAAACCAATTTGACTTGCCTCTATAGTCAATCAATTTCCTCTTTCGCCCCTCTTATCTCTTCTCTTCATTCATGGCTTCCTCCATTTAAAATGCAAGTGCCAACAATGTCTTGAAGTCTTATTTTCATAACAAGTCTCATTTTGATCTCGGGTCGTTGCCTCTATTCAAACTAATAATAATGACCCTCCTAACTTACCACAACATTGGGTTCATACGTTGCTTATACAATAAATTAGATCTCATAACCAACCACTAGCAAATCATCAGCTTATGTTAAGTTCAAGAACTCCAACTTAGTCTTAACTCCATATACCCATAGCTTATATTTTTCATCAAACTCTAGAAATCATCCCACATCACCATTAATAATGAATAAGTCCTTTTCACTAACTTCTACCAAGTTAGTGCATGACTCTAAAAGAAAGATAAAATATATTGTAAATGCTTCTCTTAGGTGAACTTCAACCTATCTAAAATCAATTCAATCTTTTCCCACCAGGTCTTTACCTTCTTCAAGTTAATAGTATCCCCAAACTTAGTAGTCCCAATCTTCCTAAACTTCTCAAAATTATGATTCATAATAGGCCCCACCTATTTTGGTAGTGGTGCTGATGTAGGTACTATATAAATCCAAACTCACGCATTACTCCTGTAGACCAATGTATTGCTCCTATAACTTGATGTTTTTTCTTCCTTTTTGCACATATCTTTAAGTATTCACATCAATCTATAAATTAAATTTTCTAAACATAAATTAAACATGTAAGCACTAAAATAAGGACAAATATGCAATAAATAACATCCAAAAAACACTATAAAGTTACCCCCTAACATATTAGTGCCTATTAAATCATATGAAAAGATTGCATACATTGTGGATATGTCTCTAGTAGTATAGTCACATCAAAAGGAATTATAGTACCAACACCTACATCTGCTTGATCTTAACCAACCCTTAACCCTACTGGATATTTCTGTACACCTTCTTGATTAAATACATTTAGAACGTCAATTGAATTAAATGACTCCTCCTTATTCATCTTGAGCCAAGCAGTGTCATCATTAAACTCTATCCGATAATGTACATGAAAATATTTATTTAACTTGTATCGATTCAACTTATCCAATTTACACCTAGAAGCATAAGCCTATTTTGATACACCTAATGTAACCCCTTGTATAAATTTATATGCTTTGATACTACTTGATGTAGCCTTTTGTTCACAACTACACATTTATTGCTCATTTAACTAAACCTTAATTATTAATTAATAGTGAACAAAATCTCATGTCCATTCATTAAAATAATCTTTAAACTCCAATCTCAACTAGTTATAATAAATTAATTAATAAAATTTATTTAATCTAATAAGTTACTTTAAAAATAGAAAACAAAGATAAATATTATTTTAAAGGTTAATATAATAAATTTAAAGCATCTTTAAAATTAGAGGCTAATTTTAAAGAAATTGGAAAGACAAGCACTATGGAATCTCCAACATACTTAGCTAGGTAGTTTAGATTTTTTGTTTTTTAATGTTTAAATAATCTTTGGGCTCAATTTGCATAATGCATTTGCATAAGTTTTACAAAGTTGCACAAATTTCACTAAAAAGGTCAATTTTTAAAGCAGAGTTAATTGGATCATTTTATCAAATCATATAGTGTTGAAAAATGTTTTAAAATTTGTGGGTGATGTTTTAATACTAAAGCTACAAATTGGGAATGTTTTAGAGTAGGTTTGAAAAGCAAAATATCAAAAATGAGTTTTAATTACAAGGAATATTTTTATGTTTCAACTTATTTGATAGGTCAGGATGTTTAAAACCAACTTGGAAATATTTTAAATATTTGTTAGTTAGAAACATTCTTGGAGAGTTTTGGAAATTTTTTAGCATTTTTTTGTATTTTTTTGGAGTATAACGACGAGTTACAAGGATTGCACACAGTGTATAATGATGTCGTTGTACTCTTATGTTCAGTCCAAAAGCAATATGGTGAGACAGAACAACATTGTTGATGTCTCCATTGTGGTCTAGTAGATTAATAGTGATGTATAATGCCACTAGTATTGAACGTAGGAATCATCGTTGATGTTGATTTGTATAATGATACTTTTATTTTTAATAAAAATCGTGATGTTTACTCCTCATTAACAGCTAGTTAATGTGTCTAAAGTCTCTTTTGGCATCGTAACAGTATTTCTAAGGGTTTCAATTCACTTTTTTACTACTAAAAAATGTTTTTTTATGAGTTTTGAGGAAATAACATCATCTTCATCAGTGTTTTAAGTGTCATTTCTTTCAATCTTTTTTCTTTAAGTTTCAAACATGTTTTATATGCTTTTAATCCAATGTTTTTTTGTAAGATTTCAAGTATTTTATATTTCATACTTTACATTTTTACAAGTACACCGATCACAAGTAATAAATGGAAGTATTTGAGATCCAACTATCGTTTCCACGAGGATCTAAGATAAATTGCAAGTACTAGGACCAATTTAGATCACAATTATCTAGAGACTTAAATGAAATTGGAATCAAGAATTAAGATTACTAATTAAACTTAAAATTACCAATTTATGAAAAATCACTTAGTTGATAAAAGGGCTTGTCTAATTGCATAAAATAGGTTAGGAAATTCTCTTCAATGATCGAATTAGATTAAAAGTGGATTAGGAGACTTGTTCTAGGATCACTTCACTCAATTTAAGCAATGCTATGGTTAAGACAGTTTTATCTCTAAATACTTAAGTTAGAGGTTGGTTATTTTACAATCTTAAACGTTATGCTTTAAAATTAAGAAGCTTAATTCAAAAATTCAAATTTTCGGACTAGGACCCTCAAGATAAATCAAATTTTGGTTATTAAATGAATTAAATCAGGTTGTTTAAATATTTGTCCAATAAATTAAGTAGATTTCTCATATCTTAACTTATTTCTTAACTTTACCTTACATGTTTAATGTAAAACAAGCATTAATCTCATCAATAAGCAAAGAACAACTCCTAATCACGCATTGAATCATATTTAGCACATGTTCAGGTCATTTCAAAGACATTTCCCAACCAAAAATAGATTCAGCCACTCATTTGAAGAAATAAATCATTCTCCAAGTATTCAACATGTTCTTGAACAAATGATAACGAAAGATGGAATTAATATATGAAAACAGGTTAGAGTGCACCAATAACAGGCTCTAAACACATTTACAAGCTTGAATCATGTGTATGAGCTTCAACAAGACTAAAAAATAATCTCAAAAATGAAAAATAAGCTAAAGATTGTGAAGAACAAGAGAAAACAACCTTAGAACAAGAACAATATGATTTTCTCTCTCAATTTCGTGTTTTCTCTGTGTTAATCTTCTTCTTTTTTTGGTTTCCAAAGCTGAATATATATGTTTGATAAAAGTGGGAGTCAACTTGGACAAGTTGCAGCCAATGGGCTGGGAGATCCAGCTGGAATTTTGTCGACAGATACCACAACGACCATATAAGGAGTACAATGGCGTGCTATGTAACCGTCGTTTAAGTTCTCTACTTCGAGAGTAAAATGGTGTCCTACTAAATATAATGGAGAGCTTACTGGTACTATCATTTTAGTCTAAAAACCATATTCTTTTTTGCATTTTCTTGGATTTTCTTGGAGAATTGGCTTCCATCTGCATTGTTAACATTCAAACACAAAATTCAACTCATAAAAACCAAGTTAAAGAAATTATATATATAATTGGCATGAAATAGATATAAATATGCAATGAAATCAAATCCTATCAATCCCTCACAATTATTTTATGCTTGTCCTCAAGAAAATTCATTAATCATCAATTTCAAACTAATTTATAAGCATAGGAAACTTAATTTAATTTAACAATCAACATCTTCAAAAAAATTTCCTTAATCCTTTATTCAATATGACCAAGTAAGAGGTTATGTATATAAATTATCAAATCAAGCCACAAAAGAGATCAATTCATTTCATGCTTCTTCTAATTTATCCTACTTTCATAATTCCATTCCAATTGTAAAATGAATATGAACCAAGCTAAAAGTATCATCATCTTAAGCAAATTCATATCCTTCCTCAATTAAACATTAGACATTAAAAATTAAAAAAATGAATGTGAATTAGGCTTGGTTGAGAGATTATTTAATCTTATTACTTGAAGATAAACATTTTGTCATGAACATCCCCAGTACGTCAATTAAATCACCTCACATCAACTGGCCACTAACACTACTCATAAACTTCAACCAATTGGTTCGAAGCCAATGAAGTGAATTAGAAAATTGCTTACTTTTTAACTTTTAAGCACCATTTTATCACAGTTTCTTTTTCAATTTAAATTGATTTTTAAACAAGGATGGTGTTAATGCATAAAATATGTACTATTTTCTTGGAAATTATTCATTTTAAAAATGGAATATCATAATGATCATAAGGAATTAATTATCCAAACCATGAAATCAATTGGAATTAATTGATCATCAACTATCAAAATTAAGAGGATAACATCTTAAATTGTCAAAAGAATCAAAGTCAAGAAGAAAAATGGTCAATGATTAAGCAAAAAATCAAAAACAAATCCACAAATTATAGATTATTTTGAAAGAGATGATTAAATGAATTGCTAAAGGACCACTAAAGCATATGTAAAAGACATGAATCCCTCACCCATACTTAAGTTAAACATTGGTCCTTGATGTTTATAAATCATGTAAGAAATGAAAGCAATAAGTGGGAGAGGAAAGGGAACAAATAGCACCCAGAGAATGATGTGATTAGACGATCCATTAAAGTGAAATGGAACATTGATCTTGAAGGAACAAACTGCAAAAAAGAATTAAAAATAGAGAAGCACACTCGGCATCCACCAAAAGAATGCTCCAATATATATAGATATATATATATATATCTCAAGAATGTATCCAAAAGGGAGCATATACATCAACATAGCCAATCAATTCTATCACTTCATTTTCACAAAGATCAAAGCATTCAATCCCAAAACTTTTGGCCAACTCAAGTATCAAGTTACTATATATATAATGAATTCTCTTCATTAGTGCACCTAAGAAAACTCAATTTAGAAAACCATCATACAAAGATAGGTATAAATTACAAATAGATCTTCCTCATGGTTTCACTCATTTCTTTCAAGTGTTTAATGGGTAGTGTTTCGCTCATACTTCCTATAGTAAACCATACTATTATAGGCTTGCTAATACACCAATTCTCATCTACATTTATTACATGCTATGATAAATAAAAAGGACTTGCTTTGGGTTGTAATGTGGCTAGGGTAGAGATGGGTCAAAAAATTCTATGGATTCATCACAAGTATTCATAAAATACTAATCATGTAAAGAGATAACAGAATAATCATCTGAGATATGCAAATGTACATACTACTACTCTGCACTTATTATTGCTACTACAAGGTATTCATTTTTTTCTCTTTTTTTCTTTCTTTCTTTTTTTTTTTCTTTTTTGAACAATATTAAAGAAACAATAAACAAAAGGGTAGCTAATTGAAATGTGCTCTAAGATTAGAATTACTAAAAGTTGCTCAATGAATCTCAGAAAAAAAATGTAGCCAAAAATTCCAAACTAATGCATACTTAGTACTCTATTAAAATTGTGAACGGGTAAGCTAATGGGGTTTCAGGGTTAAAATGGGGTGTTTTCAAGAAATAAAGGGTAAAAGCTCAACAAGGCTAGCAAGGGATAAAAATAGGGTAGGTCATTTAAGCTAAAGGTTAAAATAAAAAGGGTCTTAATCATCTTTATTAAGCATGCATCCAATAGACTTAAACTGATTCAAAGCCAGTTATTGAGGTAATTACCTAAGGAAGCATCACACATACAAGGAAATCAAATGACTAAAGAATGGAGTCATAAAGGCTCAATTCCTCATATCAGCTCAAATGAAAATTCATTAAGCCCCTATACACTACCTCATTGCTCAAGTATCAAATTCTAAGTAAGCTTATGTAACCAACTACTTTCATCATTCAACATAGTTTACTCTCCACCTCAGTAGCCTAATTTAAGTTCACGAATGTGTTCAATCTCATTCCAACTAGCATGATAGAATCTCATGGCAACACATGAAAAATGATTCAAGTATGGTTCCATTACGTACACACATCAACACAAAACAATAACCTAATATGCCCTAAAACATGCATCCTATATACCATAATGTAAACAATAATTACAATGCTGCAAATAATGCACATAACAACAATTGGTACCTCCCCACACTTGGACAACACATTGTCCTTAATGTGACAAGGCAACCACAAAACGAGCCAAAAATATAAAACACACAATCAAACAAACAAATAAATATCTAACACAATGCACATGCCAAATGGAAAAAAATATAAAAGAGTAAAGGGTAAGAAGGCTGATGGAGAATGAGGTAGTGAAGGTATGGGTAACGGGACTTCAATGTTCTTCATCTGGATGAACTTGAGGGATTTATTTTTAAGGTACCGCTGCTCCTTGTAAACTTGGCATATCTAGGTGGTGACGTCATGGATTTGTAGGTTCATTTACTGGTGGTTGGTGGTTATTTGGTTAAGAATTTGTTAGTTCTTCCTCTTCTAGTTTTTCTTGGAGCTCCGGAGGTACATGAGAGGAGGATGGTTAAGAAGTGGCGGCATCCTTTCCCTTCCTATTATTAATAGCAATATGCTTCTGAGGATTTCGGAGCTCCATAGAATGGGGCTCCAAAATTTTAGAGCATCTCAAATAAGTTATATCAAACTTATCAGGTATATCGATGCACAAACCATCCACATCAAGATTGTAATGTAAAGCCAAAGCAGTAAAAATATAAGTCATGCCAAAATATAACTTTTCTTAGTAAGGTAACCTACAATAGATTGAAAAATGTGGTACGGAGAATTCACTTTAATCTTACGATCCATGCACCAAAGAAAGAAAAGTTCCTTAGCCGAGCACTTATTGATTTTAGTCTTGTTAAAAATAATTAAGCACATAAACTTATGAAGAAGTAAGTGTTCGGTGCTATGAATGAAAGTGTTGTGTGCATTCCTAGAGTCAAACTTGTTTTCACCACTAAGGATCTTCTAATATTCACCCACATCAAAATCATCATGGTCATCAAGAAATTTGGTGTTAGATAATTCAAATAACACATGCATGACATTATAATCCAGCCTATATGCATGACCACCTATCCTAAACTAGAATGTGTCCATTTTAGTATTATATCGAACAGAGGTGAACATTTCAACATGTCACAATGAATCAAATGAACCCAACCAATATTCGCAGCCAATCTTTCAATGTTACTCCTTAGTCCTAGGATATCTAACAAGTAAAAATCAAAGTATCTAGGAGGCAATAACACTCTATCTTTAAAATCCTGGAATCTCATTCCTTCTTCTTCTGAAAAAATAGGGAATGAGGCACAAAAAGTGACTACCATATCAGGTTTACCTACCCCAAAGACTTGGATACGCATTTTGTCACTTGGGCAAATGACTTGTTTCTTCCTTGGAGCCATGTAAGAAGAAAACCTGCAAAAATAATCAAGAGAAAAGGTGAATCATGTTTTTGAGAGAGAAAGAGGGAAGAACTTATAAATTCTTATGATTTTAAAGTGGGTAATGTGAAATAGAGTGAAAGGAAGTGAATAATGATGGGAAAATGGAAAGAAACACCAAGATTTAAAGACAGATGAAGGATTTATAGGTTTTAGGGAGAGGGGTTTTCGGTTTTAGAGAGAGAGAAAGTGAAAAGATTAAGAAGGGGGAAGAAGAAGAGGTTTCTTTAAAAGCCTCGAGCTAGGGATCCTATTATCATAGGTATCCCTACTCATCCCACGATCGTGGGATGGCTATCTAGAAACTTTATGGACACCAAACCCATGATCGTGGGAATGAACCTATGTCCCACAGTTATGGGTACTATACAGTACCCAAATGGTTGTTTGCTAGCTTTTTAGCCTCCTTCAAGCCAAACATGCATTCCCAACTTTCAAGGAACCTCCACACATAATAAGAATGTCTAAACAATAAGAAATATGAAAAGAAATCAAGTTAAAACTTAAATAAACCACATTAAGCAACAAGAAATCAAAGCAAACTCACACTAAGCATAATCAAAGCAAACAAGGAAACAAAGGTAAACAAAAGAAAGGTAAGCATGTTAAGGTAAGGTAATTAGCTTGAAATTTCATTCAATCATGAAAGAGTGGATGAAAGGAAAAAGATGACTTCCATTTCTTGTGAGAATTCCCCTCCAAAGTATAGTTTAAACCTATGCCATTGGCCTTAAATGCTTCACCCTTATCATTTTCCAACTCTAAAGCTCAATGGGGAAACACTTGAATAACCTTGAAGGGTCCACTCCATCTTGACTTGAGCTTTCTGGGAAATAACTGAAGTCGTGAATTAAACAAAAGCACCAAGTCCCCACTCTTAAACTCTTCTTGATGTGAGCATCATGCTACTTTTTAGCCCTTTCCTTTTACAATTTGTCATTTTCATAAGCATCAAATCTCAACTCTCCCAATTCATCAAGTTGTAACAATCTCTTCTCACCTGTAAGCTTCCAATCCATATCGAACTTTTGAATTTCCCAATAGACTTTATGCTCCAACTCCAAAGGTAAATGTTAAGCCTCGCCATACATAAGTCTATATGGAGTAGTACCTATGGGTGTCTTAAAGGCTGTCCTATACACCCATAGTGTGTCATCTCACTTCAAAGCCCAATCTTTCCTTGAGGTGCTTACTACCTTCTCTAAAATCTTCAATTCTTTGTTCACCACTTCCACTTGGCCACTTGTTTGCGGATGGTAAGGAGTAGTCACCTATGGTACACATTGTGTCTTTTCAATAGAGCTTCAAAAGGTTTGTTGCAGAAGTGACTCCCTTCATCACTTATGATCACTCTAGGAACTCCAAATCTAGTAAAGATATTCTTGATGAATTATTGCACCGCCTTGCTATCATTGGTCGAAATAGCTATAACCTCTACCTACCTAGAAACATAATCAACTCCAACTAAGATATAACTATTACCTAAGGAGGATGGGAAGGATCCAATGGAATTCAAGCACCACACCATCAAATATCTCCACCTACATGATGTTGGAAAGTGACATCTCATCCCTCTTTGATATGTTGCCCACTTGAGCACATCTATCACACTTTATCACAAAGTCTCAAGCATTCTTGAACAAGTTTGACCAGTAGAATCCACACTCTAAGATCCGAACAATAGTCTTATTAGCTCTATAATGCCCTACATAAAGTGAGCTATGAATTGCATCAAAATTTTAGGATTTTAATCTTCAGGGACACACCTTTAAATCAGACTATTAGCATATATCTTATAAAGTACAGGTTCATCCCAAATAAAGTGCGAACATTAAAACACAAAACGCTTCTTTTGTTGATAAGAGAGAATAGGGGGAAGAATACCACCTGAGAGGCAATTAGCAATATCTGCAAACTAAGGATGAAAAGGATTTTCTACCATCATTAAAGCCTTATCAGGAAAGCTCCCTTTGATTTCCTCTTCTGGTTCTTGGTATCCCCTTCAAGTCTCGATAGGTGGTCCGCTACAACATTTTCTGCTCTTTTTTTGTCGTTGATCTCGAAGTTGAACTCTTGGAGTAGAAGTACCTATCTGAAAAGCCTAGCCTTAGCATCCTTCTTCTCAAAGAGATAATACAATGTCTCATGATCTGTAAAAACAATAACTTGTAAGCCTAAAAGGTAAGAAAGAAATTTTTCATAAGCAAATACCATTGCAAGCAACTCCCTCTCTGTAGTGGTACAATTTAGTTATGCTTCAGTCAAGGTCTTGCACGAATACTAAATTGCACATAACATCTTTTCCTTCCGCTATCCAAGTACACAACCAATAGCATGATTGCTTACATCACATATGATCTCAAAAGGAAGTGACTAGTCTAATGACATCAAAATGGGCACTGTGGAAGTGCCTTATTTAACCTATTAAAATATCTAATATCTCATGATCTGTAAAAACAATTGTTGCTTCCTTCTTCACAACCTATTGCATGTGTGGATTTAACCTTCTTTGTCTCTCCCTCGCTATTTTACATCTATCTTCCAGATTAATGTGATGCATCACCATATTGGGGCTAATCTCCCAAATATCATAAATTTGGCACCCCATGGCCCTCATCCTCTTCTTAATGGTCTCTACCACCTTCTCTTCTTGCTCAAAGTCCAATTGATTGGAAATGATAATGGGAAAATTATGGTCCTCACCTAGAAAGGTATATCTCAAGTGGGAAGGTAAAGGTTTAGGCTCTAAAGTGGGTGTCTTAACGATGAAAAGTGGTGAGGGTGCATCCGTTATTTCTAGCCTTTCTTACTTAACTTCCTCACATAATTCCTCTTCACTCACACTCTTATCCCTCACTTCAACAACTTCATCAACTTCGTCTTCAACTTCCTCCAGGCACTCATCCACAACATCAATCTTTATACATACATTACCATCCATTGGCTTCCTTAAAGATTTATACATATTAAATTAAACCTTTTCATCACCAATTCTTAAAAAAAGTTTCCCTTCATTTACATTAACTAATACCCTACCAATATTCATAAAGGTCTTACCCAAAATCAAGGGAGAATTTCTATCTTCCTCAAAATTCAACACAACAAAATCAAAAGGAATGATAAATTTATTTACTTTTACCAACACATCTTCCATAACTCTAAATGGCCTCTTGATAGATTAATCCTCAAGCTGAATGAGCATGGATGTTGGCTTGACATCTCCTAAGACTAGTTTCATGAAAATAGACAAAGGCATCAAGTTAATACTTTCACTTAAATCACATAAGCATTTGGAAAATTAAAAATCACCATCAACACATGGAATAGCAATACTCCCTAGATCTTGTAGTTTTGAAGGCAATGTGCTTGAAATAATTGAACTACAATTCTTTGTCAAGGTCATCATCTGGTTGCCCTCCCATGTGTATTTGGGCATCAATATTTCCTTAAGAAACTTCACATACTTAGGTATACATTCCAATGCCTCCATTAAGGACAAATTGATCTGAAGCTTCTTCAATTTCTCTAAAAACTTGGAGAATTATGCATCCACTTGATGTTGTCTCACCCTTTGTAGATATGGAAGTTTAGGCTTATAGGGTGGTGGTGGCACATATGGTTTCTCTTCTTTTTATCTTCTACTTTCTCTTCCACTTTCTCCTTGCCTTTCTCCTTTTCTTATCTCTCGTTTTCACATTTGGCTCCTCCAGTTTTTTTCCAATTTGAAGTGTAATAGCCTTGAGTTAGTCCTTTAGATTGGCTTCAGTATTGTTCGGTAGGCTACCTGCATTTTGAAAAGACAATGCATTGGCAAGTTGACCTACCTGTACCTCCAATTTATAGATGGATGAGGCATAGTTCTTCATGATCTGGTCAAACTTTTCCTTCATCTTCTTTTGACTCTCTTCTAGCCTTCTTTGAAATTCCCCTTGTCTTACAAATTTGGCTCCTATAACATCCATCATCTTATCCATCTTACTCCCTAAAGACTCAAATCGGTCTTGGTGGAATTTGGGAGGTCCTTGCGCTTGTGCTTGGACACCTGCATTATTAGTATTTCAAGAAAATTTTGGGTGATTTTTCCACCACAGATTGTAAGTGTTAGAGTATGGATTGTTACCTCTTTGTGGTTGACCTAAGTAATTACCTGTTCTATGCCATTAGCTCCTAACAAGAAGCATTCAAATGTGTCATAGTTGTCCTTCCCACATAACCCATACTTTAAATGTAAGGCCTTGGCTATAGATGATGAGGATCCTTGCATGTTACTTAATTGCTTGGTAAGTGTGATAATCTGTGCTTGTAAGGCTGTCACCGAGTCAATTGGTATTATCTCTTTCTGCTCCTTTTGCCCTGGTCTACTCCTATCGATGGCCCATATATAACTGTTGCTTGTTAACTCCTCCAAAATTTAATAAGATGCATCAATGGTTTTTCTCACCAATGATCCTCCAGCAGCTACATCTATGATCCCCCTTGTGGTCTGATTAATACCATTATAAAATGTCTGAAGCAAGAACTCACTTAGAAGATTATGTTGTGGGAAGCTTCTTTTTAACTCTTTGAACCTCTCCTAAGCTTCATATAATAACTCCCCATCACTTTTCTAAAATTTTTTAATTTCCTTTATGATTCTTATTGTCTTGGTCAGTGGGAAGTACTTGGCAAAGAAAGCTTGGGCGACCTACTCCTATGTAGTAATATGTCTTGAACTAAGGGAGTTGTACCATGGTTTTGCCTTATCCCTTAACGTAAATCAGAAAAATCTTAACCTCACTACATCATTAGACATCCCATTAAACATAAGGTATCACAAATCTCCAAGAAGTTAGCTAGATGGGTGTAAGGATCTTCAATAGATAACCCATAAAATTGCATACTTCTAAAGTATATTGAGGGATTTCAAAATTTTTTGCTTGAACTACAGGCCTTGCAACTCCTTGAGGATTGAAAGCTGGCCTCATGAAATTCATCAAAGTCCTCTCAACTCCTCCTTTCCTTCCTTCTTTTTCCATATTTGTATGATTTATGTCTTGGCATCTCTCTCTTCTCAGCTCTCTTTCATGCGTTGTGAAATCAGACAACTCTTCTTAACTATGCTCGTTAGACCTTTTGTTAGCCCTATGGTACCCAAGAGGGGGTGAATTGGGCATTTAAAAATTATTGTGGAATTAAGACGCTTTAAAAACCTTAGGAAAATTTTAATATAATGCAATCTCTAACCAAAATTCAACTCAAATAAAATGCCAAAATTTATGTCAATATTAAGCAAATCCAAACTATAACAAAGCAAAAAAAAATGCACAAATATAAAAAAGATAGGGAAGAGAACAACACTAAGATTTGTAGAAGTTCTCCTACCCCAAAGATAGACTACGTCCTCTTTACAACTACTTGTTGGAAATTCACTAATAATAATCTTGGTTATAGGCCAAGAGGAACTTTTACAACAATCTTGATTCAAGGCTAAAAGGAACCTTTACACAATCTTGTTTTAGGTCAAGAGGAACCTATCACAATCTTGATTACAAGGGTTAAAAGGAACCCAATCCAATCTTGTTCTAAGGTCAAGAGAAACCTATACAATAATCTTGAATTCTAAGGTTAAGAGGAACCTATTACAATCTTACTTAAATGGGTGAAGAGTAACCCAACAACAATCTTTTCATGGAAAAGAGGAGCCTTACAACCATAATCAAATTCTATGATTTTTGTCCTACAAGGACAGCCCCTACATCAAGCTTCCTTGATCAAAATCAACATAAGATAAGGGCTCAAATGCAGTAAATGCAATATGGAATGTTCAATGCAACCTTAAGGCCTAAACCAATCCAATTCACAATCAATTATTAATGCAATTCAAATCTTGATTTCTACAGGCCAAGAGTAACCTATCAACTCTATTTAAATGACAAAGAGCAGCCAATAAATCAACCAAAGTTAATCCCCCAATTTTAGTCACCTAAGCACACCTTCTATATTGTTTCTCTAATGCACAATAAATAAAACCAATTATGAATATTCTAGACTATCAAACCTGGAAAGTTTTGAGTCACCTGCAAAAATCAAGCTCAAAAAAATAATATAATGACTCAAAATTTGAAACAAAAATACTGGGACACTCCTAGGACCTTAAGCAAACTGATAACATCAAATTTGTGCACCCAGAAACTGATTAAAACTCAAAATTGAAATGTTCAAAGGTGCTATATAGAAAAACTTGACAATTTTGACAGTTTTGAGTAGTATGTGTTCTTTGAACTCAAACACACAATTTGAGTGCTTACAAATTGAAGAAAAAGATCCTATGCACTCTTGAGACCTTAAGCAAAACTTGTATGATAATTTTGAATCAATAAAAATGGTTTTTCAAGCTAAAAAATGAAGAACAAAGAAGTTCAGAAACATTTAACCAAAACAGAGATAATTTTGGTATGTTGATCTTTGAAAGCTTGAAACAAACGATTTAACAAATCAAAAAATTAGATAAAACCTTTTTGATATTCATCTAGGTATCAGCTAACTGAAAACATAAATTTTGCTACACAAATTTTGAGTTTAAAATAGCAAAATCGTGATTGAAGAAAAACTGTACAGAAAACTAAGATAGATTTGAGAATTTGAAAGATTGATCTTTGTAATGTTGGTTTTAGAGCATCTAAACTTGTTAAATCTGTTTAGGAAGCATATATATAGTGTTGGAAGAGGTTTATAGTTGTTAGGAACAAAAACTAGCTGTTTGGGAGGTTAAAAAGTTGTTAACTCTGGAAAGGGAAACTAGCCGTTAGAGTCTGACTCTATAACGACACCCTTTGTGACCATCAACGGCGCCGTTGTTTGAAGAACAGTCGACCATTGATAGTGCAGGAAACAAAGGGTAAAACAGCACCTGGGAGCCCGCCATTTAAGGATGAACATCCCATCATTTTATGTCTAGAAAAATATGAAAAACACTCCAAACCAACTCTAAAACTTGCCAAACAAATTCCTAACTTTAAACAAGTTTTAAAGCATAATTCAAGGCTGTTGAAATCAACAA
>JAOXYD010238518.1:0-17319 GCA_028565735.1 Pinacopodium congolense | reverse complement strand
GAGAGCATACCAAAGCGATTACAATAAGAAGTGGAAAGGAGGTTAGGAAGGAAAGGAATAAGGAAGAAGAGAAAGGGAAGCAAAAATGATAGAGAGTGAAAAAGATAGAGAAAAAGAAGGACATGACAAAAGAGGGAGAGTGCTAGAAGAAGAGAAGAATAGAGATAAGGATGATGAGGGTGAAAACTTGGACAAGCCACCTAGGTTATTTGCTGATCTAAATGTACAACCCTATCAGCCTAGGATTACATACCTTCAAAAATTGAAGAACACTCACTTAGATAAGAAATTTGGGAAATTTTTGGACCGCAAAAATTAAAGAAGAAGAAAACAAAAAAGCACAATGGCATTTAAATAATATGCAAATCTGCGACTTATGTCATTTAGAAGAATTCATTTGTGAATTTAAACGTTACTACTATAAATTACCTCTCATAGATCAACTCCTATATACCAATATTTTTATTCAGAAATTACCCTATCCATTAAATACACGAGAGGTAGTATTTTCAAAACGTTGTTTAAATTGATTACAGATAGGACAATAATAATTAATCATGTTTACAGAGGAGAGTATTGAAAATTCATGAGAGCTAATCTTACAATAGGATCTGGTTGAGTATGATTATATCTAGAATGATATTGAAGGTTCCATTTTACTTCTGTGAGTAGCTGGGTAAAGAATCGTTTAGATCGTTTTGCTTTGTTGGCTTTATCTTCTAGATCTGCTTGATTTGGAGTAGGTGGAAACCTAATATGAATGACAATGGAAAGTGATCCTTGCATGTTACATCATTCAACTTGCGATAGTCGATGCATACCCTCTAACCTATTACTGTGCATATAGGAATCAACTCATTCTTCTCATTAGACACCACTGTCATCCCACCTTTCTTTGGCACAACCTGCACAAGACTCACCCACTAACTGTCAGATATAAGATATATAATGCCTTCGTCTAGTATTTTGATTAGCTCTCCTTTAATGACATCCTTCGTCTTAATATTACGCCTCTATTGAGACTGCATCACTGGCTTGTATTCATCCTCTAATAAGAATTTATGGGTGTAAAAGGAGGGGCTAGTCCCTTTGATATCTGATATCTTCCATGCAATGGTTCTCTTATGCTTCCTTAATACTCTCAAGAGTTTCTCCTTTTGATCTTGTGACAAATCATTAGAAATAATAACTAGAGATTTATATTTTTCAGCCGAGAAAGCATACTCTAAATGGTCTATAAGTCTTTTCAATTATAGCTCTTGAGGTTCTTCTATAGAAGGCTTTAGCTTTCCATTTTTCAATTTGACAAGGTCCTCAAATATTAATTCTCTTATTGTTTTTATCAGTTTATTAGCCTTCAGATGTCCTTCCTATTTATCTCCAAAGTGGATGGCTCTCTTTACTCCCCTTGCTATGCACACCTCCAAGATATCTACCTAAAATCAACAGAACCCCTACCTCATCGTCTATATATAATATCACAAAATCAATAGGGAAAATGAATTTATTGATTTTCACCAAAACATCTTCAATTATTCATTTAGGGTATTTAAGGGATCTATGAACTAATTGTATACTCATTCTAGTTAGTCTTGGTTTATTAAGCCTTAACTTACTGAATAATCAATATGGCATCAAATTTATGCTAGCACCTAAGTTTGCTAATGCCTTATCAAAAGATAAACTACCAATAATGCAAGGGATAATGAAACTCCATAGATCCTTCAATTTCTATGGTAGCTTGTTCTATAAAATTTGGAAGCACTCTTCACTTAGTTGCACCATGGACAGCTCCTCTAGTTTTTTCTTGTTTGACAAAAAGTCTTTCAAGAACTTATCATATTTTGGCATTTATGACAAGGCTTCTACAAAAGGTATATTAATGTGTAATTGGTTAAGGAGTTCTAAAAACTTACCTAATTGTTTGTCTTTCCATTCTTTTGTAGTCAAATCAGGTAAGGAATTTGTGGTTTGTACTCGCTTGCTGGTTTTCTCTTCGACCCTTCAACTATTTTTTCACTATGTTCCCCCCCCCCCTTTTTTCACTTATGATGTCTCTTTATTGTTTGAGGGTTCTTCTTTTCGTGTTACTGTGTCTCCCTTAAATAAGTCCTTTCCACTTCTTAATGTGATGGCTTTAACCCGTGTTGTATGTTAGATGTGTGATTAAATGAACACATAACTTGTGATTCCTCAATGAACTATTTAGACAATATTTTTGGTTGAGTCTCAAAATTACGCATGGATGCCTCAAGATTTTGTAAATAGGCATCCGTAGAAGTAATGCATTTGGTGATTACATCTTCTAATGTAGGTTTCTCATGAGATTGCTATTGAAATTGAAAACTTGGTGAGTGGTTCTAACCTTATTATCCTTGAGCTTTATAGGAGAAGTTAGAATGATTGTGCTACCTAGGATTGTACGTGTTGCTATAGGGGTTGTTCTTATGATTCATAATATAGTCAACTTTCTCTAATTATACTCTTACTTCTGCTGACTGACACTTATAGTTAGGATGATTGCCTCCACAGAAATCACAAACTAATCCTTGATATGAGGTAGATGCAACCATCATATTGTTTAGTTTCTTTGTAAGGGCTTCCATCTTAGCTTCTAGTAAGGCTACTACAACTATGCTATGTGGTCCTCTACCAGGTTTAGGCTTTTGTCTTATGCTCCCCCACTAATAATCATTCATATCTATGTTCTCAATCAATTCTTACAGTTGTTCAAGAGTTTTAAAACTGGTAGTTCCTCTAGATGATACATTTATTAACTGCTTAGTTGCAAAATTAATACCATTATGTAATGTTTGCATTAACATGCCTAACTCAAAATGTGATGAGGGAACTTCTTAAGCATGTCATTTCAAAGCTATCATGCTCCATAGAGTTTCTCCTGTTCCTATTACTGAAAAGAAATGATATCATTACGTAATTTAGCTAAACGAGAAGGAGGGAAATAACTCGTTAGGAATTTTTCTGCCAGTTGGTTCCAAGAAGTGATGGAGCAAGGAGGATTTGATTTAATCCATGACTTCACTCGACTCCTAAGTGTGAAAGGAAAAAACCTCAATCTAATCACCTTATTAGAATTTCCATTTAACTTGAAAATGTTGCAATATCTAAAAAGTTGGCAATATGAGCATTTGGATCTTCATTTAGTAATCCATCAAACTACACATAGTTCTATAGCATCTGAATCATTTGTGGTTTGATTTTGAAACTTACTTCTTCTACTCACGGCCTTTGTATGCATGAATTTTGTATGCTTGACCTAAGGCCTTGTAAAAGATGGGTGTGAAAAATCACCCACAATAAGTTGCACTCATGGCCCTAACTCTCACTCCATATTATCCATTTATTGCTTTAGAGCTTCTGAATTTTCTTTGTCTGTAGATTTGTTCTCTTTTAAACGTTTCTTAAATGTTTGCTCTACCTCATAATATAACTCTACTAAATTACTCAAATAACTGCGAGTCATGAAAGAGGATACCTAACCTGAAAAGGGTAAAAAAAACAAAAATATGTTAGGTCGATATGGTACCTAACAGGGGGGTGAATTAGGTTTTAAAATGATTCATCTAAATGAACAAAATAACATAAACAAGATGCGGAAGCTCAAATACAATTAAAAATCACGAAAATAGTTAATCAAAACAAATTAAAATAATAATAATATAAGTACATGAAAATAAATAGAAAGGGAAGAAAGACACACCCAATTTATACTAGTTCAAAGTAGTCCACTTGCCCCTATGTCTAGTTCCTAACACTATTATTGAGATCATTACACTATTTCAATAAAAAAGAGTACAATATTTAATCTTACAATCCTTTTCGAGGCTTAAGGATAAACCTTCACTTAATTCTCTTTCCTTAGGCTAAAGAATAACCTCTCAATTCTTACAAGAGTAATTCTTCGATAACGCTTCACTTAATTTTACTTGGTGTACAGAAGAGGCTAGAAAGATGAATGCATAATGATAAAGCTTAAAAGCCTTTCATAAAACTACACCACACAAAGAACACAATAAAATGAAGGAAATGCTTTTGATATCTCTCAAGAAAAAAACTTATAAAAAAATCTTTTTAATACCTTGTCTAAAACTTCATACATAAAGCATGAATGAAACAACTATTTATACGTAATAATAAGCAATTATCTATTTTTCCAATGGATATAATAACGTTATAAATGTTTAATGAGTTTACTATTGTGTAATCTATCATATCCTAAATTTACGCTTCATTTTCTTAACATTTGGTCGACCTATAAATATGGTTCACTCGACTAATTGACTAAGGTCAGGATTCAGTGGATCGACCTACATCCTACAGTTGATTAATACTTCTCATTTGGTCAACCTAAGTAAAAACAAATACTTCTTCGGCCCAAAACTAACTTAACTTTATTCAAGAAAAACACTTACAACTATAAACCAACCCAAGCACATTTTATACATAAAAACGTTTAAGTTACCTTTCATTTCATACTAATTGTCTAACTTAATTAACTTATGCAATCTTATTCAATCAAATCACTCATCAAGAGAATTTTCCATATAGAATCATATAAAACACATAAGTTCTCTTGATCATGCACTTTTATGCATTTTCTAAGATATGTATGCATGAATGAACATGTATAAGCCTCTTAAATCACAAAAATAAAATCAAGAAAAACTTATGATAAAAATACATAAGAAAAACTATATCAAACTAATTTAGTTCTTCAAGCTTTGAGTCTTTCTATATGTTCTTCAATAAGAACTCCTGATTTCACTTCAAGACTATTTAATCAATCATACTTGAACTTCATTCAACCTATCTTTCAACACACTTAAAACATGACATTAATAATAAGATTTGTTTTGTTATTACTAAAATAAGGTTGTACCAATTTTGTCATTGTCAAAATAAAGTAGAACTTTCCTTAGTTCAACAAGATCAAGAAAAAAAGTAAAGCTCTTAAATAAAGGTAAAATTGCATAAAATTAAAGATCATAAAGAACTAAGATAAACAACAACTCAAACAAACATGAACTAAAAACAAGGAAAACACAACTAGTTAATCAAGACTAGAAAAACACTGAATAATGGCATAGTCCTTGATAATAATGCCAAAAAATTGATCCATGTAATACGTGCCTAAATTTTATTTAAATTTATCCAAGAATCACAATAACACTACTACAACATACAACTAGGAAAGTGTACCTATCATAGTGCAATATAGCTAAGGTGAGTCTAAGGTCAAATCTACAATGACTATTATTAATATTGAACGTCTACATAAATTATCTAGCTTGACAAGATTTAAAGATATTGATTAGTTTAAAAATGAAAATTTAAGAAAGAAATAAAAGTAAATAGCTTGGCCAAACTCACAAAAAATAACACTAATGATGAAGTTAGGGTTTAGGTGATTAATCCCTCTATGATGTGTGCGTATTCATCACTTGTATTGATTTAACATAATTTCTAGATTCACTAGACCATAGGTTCCCTAATATAAATCACAAACTCTCTCAAGTTAAGTAATCATATTCAAGTCAATAAATTAGGAGAAAGTTTTCTCTATCCTCTTTATTGATAGAATGCATTATCTTGCTCTATGGAACCTATTTAGCTAAGTTCACACTTAACCCGAACATCTTATGTAAGCCTATCTTTAAGTCTCAATGTAAGATGTATTGTTTATGAAGCAATTCTAAAGTATACAATGATTTGATTGTTCAATTAAATATATACAATAGGCTCTCAATTAAGCATACATAAATCAAAGTATTAAAATCGGCATTTACGTTCACATAACATTCGATAAAAAATGTTGTAAAATCTATAAACAATCCTAATATAAAATCTAGAAATTCAAGATTAAATCAAGAACACATAATAAATATTACATCCTAGTGTTCATAAAAATCCAAATCCTAATGAGAAAATTAGTTCATAATCATATTTTAAATCATAAAAACAATAAATAAAAAGAAAGAGAAAGAAAGGCTTATGATGATTCAATCTTGCTATTTTATTCTTCAATGATAGTTGATGTGAATTCCTTGTCTTGATTCTTCAACTCTTATATTTTAAATCTTTTTTTTCTTTCAAAATTGAGTAGAAATCCTTTAAAGATAGTCCTTGGATCGTAAAAATATTTTTCTCGGCGGCTCCTTGTAGTGTTTGGAAGCTAGCCCCTTCATGTTAAACCCACAACCAGGACCCATGGTCATGGGTCTTAGTTGTGATATCCTCTACCAGAATATCACGACTATGGCTCCAAGCCTTAGGTCTTGGCCTTGGCCATGAGTCTCCTAATAACTTCTACCTTTTCTCATTCTTTCTACTTTAATTCTCGTATACACTTCTAAATGCCATGGAATTTGATATAAGAGCTCCTAATATGATGATCTTACAACGCATAAAATTTCATACTAATCTGAGTTCGGAAAGTGTGCCTAATGCATCCTCAAAGTTACAAATATCAAAACTAGTACTTGTGGGAGCTTGTCTTGTTCTTCTCTTGATATATCTTTCATGACTTGTCATATTGGCTTGAAAATTGGTGTGAAACTTCTTAATATAATGTTCCAAGTCTTCAAATTGAATCTACACCTCCTCTAATTCCAAAAGTGTCCCAAAATCCTCACCAATTCCTTCAAAACACAAAGAACAATCCAAAACAACTTTAAGTAGCATCTTTTTCATAGATAAACCAAATATACACCTAAATCATACGCAAATACCCCTTAAATCTTAGATAATCATTATAAAAATATGCATAATATACATACATACATATATATATATATATATATAAGGTGATATCAGAAATTAAAGTAACTTCAACAAACAATTGTATCTCAAAAATTGAGTAGTTACATGTAAATGCATATGGTGATCAAAGGCTTCACAAAATGTGAGATAGTTATTTAAGGAAAATTTATGCTTTGCTTTGCATGTTTCTTACAACTCGTTAGGTCATTTCCATATTTTATTACTTTTTCTTACTTCAGTTAAAGCATATCCATTGTTCAAACGATGTCAACTCTTTCAATAGAACATGTTGTTTTCTTTACAAACTTAGCTGAAGTAATTAATAACGTTACTGCAACTTCAAGTAGACATTTTCCAGCTTTTTTCAAGTCGAGAAAAATTCTTAGCCTACAAATTTGGCTTGTGTTCTTTTACCTTAAAATTTTGGACACATTCTTGAGGCTAGCTTTATCGTTGTTTTCTTGATGTAAATGAAATGAGTTGTCTTAACCCCATATTTTACATCAATATATCTAAAAATGATTATGGAGTTGTATACGGCTCTAATTGCACTAGCAACTTTTTTGTCTTTAAACATGTGGGTTGCATGAGGAGTGCAATTGTGACATGGATCACAACACTTTGTCTAAAATTTGTTCCATTTTATGAGTTTCTCTACCAATTAATGCATTAAATCCAGCTTCTCCTGATTCATATGCTAGACATGTCAAATCTAACGAGTTTTACTCCAACTAGTTCCTCTAAGAAGAGAGATTTCTAGAGCTATTACTTTCGCTTTTTCATATCTAACTAAAATTGAGTCCGGAGTCCATAGATCAATCTTAAACATCATTAGTTTTATATGTTACCAAAGAACTCATACATCAATATTACTGGAAATCTTATTGAAATAAGATTGTTTCTTGATATTACTGCAGTTTCCTAATATGACCAATTCTTTGTGAATTATGATGATAATATTTCAATATACTTTTTATCCCTTCCTTAGTTCATAGCGGACTTGGGACCAACCAAGATCCATAATTCTTGTTACACAACATAAAACAACATAAAGTCAGGAAGAGTAAATACCAAATCGAGAGGAAGCTTTGGCTCTTATCTTAAACGTTGCTCGCTGTTGTGCCCCAATCAACTTCCGTAAATCAATTGCTTGAACCATGACCTTGATTAAACAATCAATGAACATTGAAAAAATCAACTGTTTGCCTCAGGGAGTCTTTTATCCTCGGACGCAAATAGCTGAACTACATTTAGAGCACCTAAGGTTGCCAAGATTCAATACTAGGTCGAACCAAGTTAAATGTTTTGTCCCATATAAACACATTTCCGTAAAACGAGCTGACAAAGTTTGTCGGGCTTAAAAAGTGACCGTGTAAGACATGGCAAACCATACATCCCCTATGCCACAAAAACAAAAAATAGAGCGATGGAATTCCTACTCCCAAAATCACCAACTTATAACATACCATCGTAGTGGAGCAGAGGCCACAGAGGAAGAAATACAGAACAGACAACTATCATGAAAGAGGTTGGCATCCCATCCATCGATCTTCAAGATTTCCCAGCACAGTACGAAAAACTTAGGACGGCTTGTGAGGAATGGGGTTGTTTCCGGGTCGTGAACCATAATGTCCCGACAACACTAATGTCTGTAATGAAGAGGGTAGTTAGATCGCTGCTAGACCTTCCCATGGAGGTTAAAAAGCGTAACACAGATGTGATTGCTGGTAGTGGGTACATGGCACCAAGCCAGGCCAATCCTCTCTACGAGGCCTTGGGTCTTTACGACATGAGCAACTCCGAATGTGTGCAAAGTTTCTGTTCTCAGCTAGATGCCTCACCTCATCAAAGGTTGTTCCTTTCTTCTCTTCTTCTTTAATTTGTCTTCTAATTCTATGTATTGTGCATCTAAAGAACTCATCTTTGACCTCGTAAATGGACACAAAGCTCATCATAAGTAAACAAATAAATAAATAAATACTGTATTACGTGTAAAATCAAAACAATGAGGACTTGGTTGACAATTTGCGGCGTGTTCATGTCATATAGATTGTGAATTGTCCTGTGATTGTCACTGCCAAGTCTTACGCTTGACTATTAGTGTTTTGTATGTCATCGCCTAGTTCCCAATACTGATTATCACTGATTGATAATTGATGTCGTTTCTCCCGGTGATTTCCTTTGATTGACGGATTCCTCTTTTGGCCTGAATTTGTTGTCAGAGAGATAATAAAAAGTTATGCTCAAGCGATTCATGAGCTTGCTATGAATGTAGCACGAAAGTTGGCTCAAAGTTTGGGTTCAAGCAGTGACGTATTCAGTGAATGGCCTTGCCAGTTTAGAATTAACAAGTACAACTTCACCCCAGAAACTGTGGGCTCCTCTGGAGTTCAAATTCACACAGATTCAGGGTTCCTAAGCATACTTCAAGACGATGAACATGTTGGGGGTCTTGAAGTAATGGACAAGTCTGGTTCATTTGTAGAAGCTGAGCCAGCTGCAGGCACTCTCTTCGTCAATCTTGGAGACCTTGCCACGGTACTTACGTTGTTCCTGCTTTTTTTTTTTTTTTCTTCTTCCTTTTGAAAGATTCAGGTTTTAGTACAAGCTGTGGTGGAGATGGTATTAATGTTCTTGTTTGTGTGTGACAAAGGTATGGAGCAATGGAAAGTTTTGCAATGTTAAACATAGAGTACAATGCAAAGAAGCAACAATTCGCATTTCAATTGCTTCATTCCTTCTAGGACCAAAGGAGGCAACAGTAGAGGCTCCACCAGAATTTATAGACCCTGAACACCCTCGTTTATATGTGCCATTCACTTATGAAGATTATAGAAAGCTCCGACTTTCGACTAAATTGCAGGCTGGTGAAGCTCTTGCATTGATGCGTGTCCAATCTTTGACATAAATTAGGACATGTATGTGAAGCATTGCACTTTCTACGGATTGACATGAAAATGCATGATTGTTCTTGATTCTCACTTGTCTCCAGGGGAAGGAGAACACTGGTGGAATTTCAAAAATTCAATATAGCACTTATAATATGCAAATAAGATGTACTTCCACTGCTATGGCCTATACTTTTGCATGGTTAGTCAAAACTTCATGTATCTTTCTTGTTCAAATTCGAAAGTTGCTCTTAATTTAAAACTAAAATGTGCTATTCTAAACTCGGAATTGCCATTCAATGAAAGTCTGGTTGTTTATAATGAAGTTTAAAATATGGATAGGCAGTGCTGTGGGTCCTTTTCAAATAGAGCTCATTTTAATTAAAAGAGTGTTGATTGGCTTATGGAGAGATGTAACCCTCTTGTAGAAGTTTTTTGACTTTTATTTTTGTGGTACTGTGACCATTCATATTCCTCTCTCTCCCCTTTAGTTTTGTTCTATGTGGATTTGATGGCTATTATTTTCTTCTTTACAATTTGGCCTTAATTTGCGGTTAATGTAGTTGGTGTGTGTGGGTGTATTCATCTATTTTTCTTCTCCCTTTTCACAATTGTTTTGTGTATGATGTGTAGCTATTTATCTCCTCCTTTCTCTAGTTTTGGTGTGGCCTCTCTTTATCTTTGTGAATGCTTGAAAGAAGAGATTTTGTAGAAGTTGTTAAAGTGGTATAGCAGATGAACTGTCACTATATAGTAGAGGAACTGTTACAGTACAAGGAACAAACTATCACAATACAGGTGAGGTGATTGTTTGTCTTCTCTCTTTAGTATGGTATAGAGAAGCAGACAATGTCAACAATAGAAAGGAGAATCCTTTTCAATGCAAAGTGTTCACTATTACATTACAAGAAGGAAGTTTTCACGGTATATCAACATTATATATACGCTTTATTGAATTCCACTTTTGTTAATGGGTATCTATTATTGTAAACTCTTAAATTGTTAGAAAACTTGTTTTTAATGTACTCATTGATTTTATAGTTAATTATTTTTTAGATTAGGTTTTGTCTTTTTTATTTTTCATATTGAGAAGATTTTTCAAGTTAAAATTTTGGTGTTTTTATGTGTCATTTATTTTGTGCGTTCATATTTAGAAAAGAGTAGTTCATTTTATCCACCACATTGTGCTATTGCTTCTGTTGCATTGAATGCACCTCTCTCATCAACTAGTATCAAAGCTTTAGTTCTTTATTTATGGATTTAACTTGGTTGAAATATGGAACCTAATTACAATGAAATGATTAGTTTGAATGACATAAATTATCACAAGTGAAAAGTAAAGATGAAAGATCTATTGTTTGTGAAAAAGATGTATTTATCACTAAAAAGTTCCAGTCTAAAAGTAATAAAGCATGAGAATTTGACTATGAGATAATTTGTGGTTTTATTAGATAGCGGATATTTAATAATGTTTTGATATTCATCTCAATTAATTTACATGCTAAGATTTTATGGAATAAGTTTGAATATTTTATGCTTTAAAAATAGGTAAAAATAAATTATTTTTATTTAAACAAATTATGAATTTGAGATACAAGGAAGGTAGTTTTATTTTTTATCACTAGAATAAATTTCAAGGATGCTTGAATTAATTGTTTAGCATAGAGTGCAAGATTTAAAAATGAAATTTTGGATTTTAGTTGGTAAATATTTTACCTAATTCTTGGAAGAATCTTCGTATATTGTTGACTAATTTTGTTCTTACTGGTATAATGTTATTGTTTGTATCTAATTAATTATAACTCACTTTTCTAGCTTAAGACTAGTTAAAAGTAAATATTCATCTATTAACAAGTAATATAAATGGTAAGTAACTGAGTATCATATTCCACAAGAGCCTAAGTGTAAGTATTAAATCACCTAATGTTTAATTATTCAAATAATTCAGCTGTTAATTTGATAAAAAAACTTTAAATTAAATAAAATAACTAACTACGAATTCAATATAACAATGATTAACTAATTAAGAAGATTTCAAATTTTGATAGGTTAATCAATTTATAAAGTCAAGTGTTAAAATGATCTAATATCTACATTATTAAATCAAGACATTATTAATGGTCATAAAAATATCCTTTTGCTTTTACACTCAAATTATCTATTTGATCTATAAACAACTTGGAATAAAAGATACGAATATCAAGAAACCTAAACTTAAGGTCATTAGATTTAAGAATCCTATTAAAAGATTCTAAATTTGGTCTACTTTTATATTCAATTATGTAGCCTAATTAATTTTTCAATAATTAAAAGCCATTAGTTATGAATATGTTAATTATTTATAAATTTAATTTACGTGATCAAACTAAATAAGATAAACTAAGCATTCAATCAAGTAAAAATGATCCAAAAAAATTATTCATAACCATCTAATCTCATAGTCTTAGCTAAAATAATTTACACATACATATTCATCTATGAAAATCAAGATATAAAAATAAAATACATATTCATTGATCGAAAATAAACTATGGAGTCAATACAATTAATAGAGAAAGTTAACAAAATGTAATAAAGATATGATCTATCCTTGGTTCTTGTTCTTCTCAATACCTAAGTGCTCCTATAAGTCTAATGGCTAAAACAATAAAAGAAAAAACACTAGTGAAAATAACATGTTAAAATCTCTGAAAAAGAAAGTGAAAAACAAGAGTCCAACCCCATCAAAAGACTTGAGCTTCTGTTATTATATTCCCTAAGGTGGTTGATAAGTTTATATACTTAGGAAACATAAATTGCAGTTGAAATTTTCTTTTCTTTTCTCATCAAAATAACCTATACATCTTGGATTTTATGACTACAACAGCGGTGGAGTTGGGTATCAATTATGTCATTTATGAGTACTATTGTTATTCTATTTTAAATTGTGACTATAACAACAATTCCTCAAGAACACAATAGCACCATTAAAATTGTTATTATGGTGCACAGCTTGTGTTATGGCCATGAGGAAGGCCGTAAACTTGTTTCCTTGACTCTTTAGTGTGTTTCATTGAATGTGTCGGCTAACTGTTACTTTGTCTTGTGAAATCTATAAAGGAAAAGCCTTTTATATGTTTCCTCCTTTTATTTCTTTTTCATTCATTTAGCTCCAAAAATCTCATTTTAGATTTGAATGGTACCTAAAATAGAGGTGAATTAGGTGCCTAAAAATTCTTTAAGAAATTCTATGATTATTTAAAGATAATTAGCACCTTGTGAAAAAATTATTGTGGAAAATAAAAAATAATTGTGACGAATAGGCTACGAATTAAGCGATTCAATAAATAAAATTAAGATGAATAAAAATATATAGAGATTAAATGGATAAAATACAATAAAAAATTTTATCAAAGAAATAAATCAATGACAATTAGAATTGCATAAAAATTAAAAAGAGTAAGGGAAGGACACCGTTAATTTATTCTATTTCGAAGTAAGCCATTTGCTCCTATATCTAATTCTCAACATCACTGTTAATATTTTGTTCTAATATAAAAAAATATTCAAGTTATAACATCAAATTACAATACCTTTTAAAAGGCTTAAGATAAACCTTTCACTTCCTTTTAAGGCTAAGGAATAACCTTTCACAAGAACAATCTCTTATAAAAAAATTACACGTGAAATATAATCTTATTTAAGTATGCTCTAGTGTATTTAGGAGTTTCACAATAATTCAAAATGAATGAAAAAATTTGAAAAAGAAAACACTCAAAGAGTAAGAGTAACCAAGAACTTCACAATACCTTTTAATACTTGAATGATCAGTTTTCAAAAACTTGGATGATTAAAATAAATGTTATACAACCTATTTATAGTCCTAAGATATCAAACTAGTTGTTTATAATCATTGTACAACATTAAACTAGTCGTTTATTTTTTACAAAACTATTAAACTAATGCATTTCCTAGGAATTGAAATACACCAAATGTGCTTTTTCTATCTAATAAACTATCGACATAATCAACATTCAAATAACCAATCAATTCTAAAAATGTATTTCTAGAAAACCAAAGTCTTAAATGAAAAGTTCCACACAAGTATCTAAGAATGCATTTAATGGCTAATAGATGTGATTCCCTAAGTGATGCTTAAAATCTAGCACATAAATGTATACTAAATATAATATCTCCTACTTGTAATTAAATAAAGCAAACTACCAATTATACCTCGATAATGCTTGACATCCACTTCCTTAATATCTTCATCTTAGTCCAACCTTGTGGATATGGTCATCGGAGTATTGTTTGATCCATGCTAAATCATTTAAGTAATTCCTCTATATACTTAGATTGGTCAATGAAGATACAATCTTTCATTTGCTTGATTTGTAGTTAGAGAAAGAAGTTCAATTCTCCCATCATGCTCATCTCAAACTCTCTATTCATATACTTAGCAAACTCTTAGCATCATAACTCATTAGTACCACCAAAAATAATGTCGTCCACATAAATTTAAACAATTAACCAATCTTCTTTGTTTTTATAATAAATAAAGTGGTGTTAACTTTGCCTTTTACAAAACTATTTTCAAGTAAAAATGCACTTAATATATCATATCATACTTTAGGTGTTTGTTTTAAAGCATATAATGCTTTAGATAATTTAAAAATGTGCTCAAATACATTATATCTTTTAAAACTAGGGAGTTTCTTAACATAAACTTCTTCAAGTATAAAACCATTAAAAATGCACTTTAATGTCCATTTGAACTAATTTAAAACCCATGTAAGATACAAAACAAGTAAAATTATAATGGCTTATAATTGAGCTACAAAATCAAAAGTCTCGTCATAGTCTATTCTTTCTTCTTGAATACATCATTTTGTAACTAATCTAGCCTTATTCTTAACAATATTACCTTGATCATCTAATTTCTTTTTAAACACCCATTTTCTACCTATTATTCGATAATCTTTAGGCCTAGGTACAAGATTCTACACTTTATTTCTTTCAAATTGATTTAATTCCTTATTCATAGCTAAAACCTAATTCTTATCACCTGAAGCTTCTTCTATATTTCTATGTTCAATATAAGATATGAATGCAATATTAGATTAATTAAAACAAGAATGAGTAGTTACTCCTTGTTCAATATCATCTATGATTTAGTTAGAGGGATCATCCTTCTTGTATCTCCAATCCCTTTGTAGCTCGTCATCCTGCCTTACGTCTCTTAGTCCAACAATTTATTCTTGTATGGTTTGTTCTTCATTCTTTTCTTCAAGGGATAGCTTTTTTAGCTCTTTAGAAAATCATACATCATTATTGTAAAAAATTTCCTTGCGTTTAAAAGGGTTAGTCTCATAAAAAAACAACATTTACAGATTCTTCCATAATATGAGTTCTTTTATTAAATACTCTATATGCCTTACTAGTCAAAGAGATTATAAAAATTACTAATTAAAATGTAGTTTAAAAATATTCCTTTGTCGATTTTAGAATTAAATTTTACTAGGCTATCCTTAGTGTTTAAAATATAACACTTACAATCAAATAATCTAAAATGACTAATTTTTAGTTTCTTACCTTTCTAAATTTCTTAAGAGGTTTTATCCATCTATGTAAAATGTTAATTATATTAATTATATGACATGGATAAGCTATGGCTTTGGCCCTAAAATATTGAGGTAATTCGTATTCATTAATCATAGTTCCAGCCATTTCTTATAAAGTCAATTTTTTTATACTATACCATTTTGTTAGAGAATTCTACGGACTAAAAATTATACATAATGCCATACTCATCTCAAAATGATTCAAATAAATTATTGTCAAATTCTCTACCATGATTACTCCTAATAGATGCAATTAATATGCCTTTTCATTTTGAATTTTTATAGCAAACCTCATAAACAATTTAAAGCATTCATCCTTAGGAATAAAAAATAATACCTAAATAAATTTATTAAAATCATCAGCTACAACAAAAGCATAAGTTTTACCACCTAAAATAGCTACTCTAGTAGGACCAAATAAATCCATATGTAAAAAGTTCAAGAGGTCTAGATATGGTTACCTATTTCTTGCTTGAAAACGAACACCTTACTTATTTTCAAATTGAGTAAGCTCCACATATTTTGTCTTTTCATACCTTATGCTTTTACCACCTAAAATAGCTACTTTAGTAGAACCAAATAAATCCATATGTAAAAAGTTCAAGAGGTCTAGAGGTGGTTACCTATTTCTTTCTTGAAAACAAACACCTTACTTATTTTCAAATTTGGCAAGCTCCACATATTTTGTCTTTTCATATTTTATGCTTAGAAGCCCATTCATAAGTTGCTTAATTGGAGTTTTGACAAAAGATCCATGCTAAAGTGTCCAAGACTTCTATGTCAAATCCATTTGTTTTCATTTAAAGAAACTAAGCACTTATTTTCAAGGTTAGTATAATCTAAATCAACATAAATATTTTCATCTCTTTTACCCAAGAACACATTACTATCATCATTTATATTCGAAAAAATACATTCATTTCTTTCAAAGCATACTTTATAATCTTTATCGCATAGTTGACTAACACTCAAAAGATTATGTTTCAAGCCATCAACAGGTACTACATTATCAACTAAAGGACAATTGTTCTAACCAATTTTTCTAATGCCAATTTTTTTCCCTTGGAAGTATCTCTAAAAATTACAAATCTTTCATCCTTACTATTGAAAATGATAAATTACAAAGAGTCACTAGTCATATGTCATAAAAATTCATTATCCACGTACCATTTTTTTTCCCTTGGTAACTTACAAAGTAGAAATTCATATGGATTTAGGTATCTGCATTATCTTGGGTCTTTGAATGTTAGTTGTTTACTAATATATACCTTTTGGTGAAATGTCTCTAAGTCTATCATAGAAAAAATGAGATGCATGTTCATGATAATCGCAATATATGCAAATAATGGAGTATAGGTCCTATATGCATTCCAGTAACCATTTCTAGGCCTAAATCCAATAAAAACCTGTTGAAAGCTTTGCCTAGGTTGAGAAAAAAAATTCTTTTTTTCATTAAATCGATATTGTTGAATCCTTATAGCCTTTGGTGTGTACATGGATGCATAGTACCTAGATTGGGATCTACCTGTAGATGCATGTTAAACATTTCTAGGAGTACATTCATCTTCCAAGTTCTTCCCTTTTACACAAATCATCTTGCTAGTAGGTGCTCTTTTTCATTACTATAGCCAAAATCATATTTATCATTTCCTAGCTTTTGAGAACTTATCTCTGTTTCTAATTTTTCATTTTCCTTAGTAAATTTTGCAACTGATTCTTTAAGGGATTTAACCTTTTTTTTTTACGTTGCATTTTCATTTACTAGTTCATCATTACCTTTGTTAATTGAGTCTATGTCTTTCCTAAAACCTTCATTTTCTAATTTAAATTCTTTTATCAATTTCAAAGATTCATTATGTTTACTTTTAGATCCTTAAGCCCACGCAGCGGGATCGTGCGAGTATTGACGAGCCTTAGCCAATACTTGGCACGTAATTCAGCATGAGAAAATAGTGTTGACGAAGAGAATAAGGCAAAGTCTCAAGAAACTTATGAATAGGTGAGAAATGCAGGAAGTGTTGGTGAAGATCTCGGGGTAGGTGAGATTCGAC